>JAMKPZ010000747.1:0-47007 GCA_024699675.1 Amphibolis antarctica
TGTCATGGATGATTAGCCACTATATAAGGCCATCCAAATGCCCAAAAGGGAATTAGGGTTTTTGTGAGAGATCATTTTTGTAACAAGAGAAGCTTTGTATGAGGAGGCCGAGCCAACCCTTGGTGCGTCGGCCATCCCACTCTTCCCTTTCCCTTTCTCTTGTAATTCACCATTTGAAGATAGTGAAGAACCCAAGGAGAGACACCCGTGGACGTACCCAAGTTGGGGAACCATGTAAATCTCATTTGCATTTGTGATTTTGGGCGTTTGGGCATGCCTGGAACCCTAGCCGCGCATCCAAGCCGCCGCCAGCCATGATTTCGACTTTCCTTCGTGTTTTCTCCCTCCTACACGTGCTAATCTCATTCAAATCTGCTGTGCTTGGATACCTCTAGAAGTAACACTAGCAATTAGTGAGGACGTGCTGCACATCTGGACCTATAAGATTATTCCATGCAAGTCCACTTCTCTTCCCTATTAGTCCACGTTCTTCATGATTGAGCATCAGCTAAATTTAATTTCTTAGCTCTACTCTTATGTGAATTTCCCTGTAAATGCTCATCAAAGAAAACATTTTCGTGAAGCAAGTTGTATTATAAGAGAAATAATTTGTCACATTTTATCATCCACTACAGTTGTATTTGCTATTATATCAATAAAATTCATTGCATAGAAAAAGCAATATATAGGTCTATTGGTAAACTGGATTACCCATAGAGTTAGTTCATTGATTAATGCCTTTACTTATGGACTCTGTAACTTGGACATGAATTATGATTTTTTCTGTGAATTAATTAATTTACCAGCAAACTAAGTCGTTGATCATCATTCCATCATTTCCTTTCTAGCAAACAATTCCTAACATATTCATATCTATAATCTTCATGAGTTAAAACTTAGTTCATGCATCATTAGAGTGAATAAACATGCATAATACTTAAAAACATTGTTAACCATTCAATCATCATTATTCAATACAAAATGCAACTAAAACTTAGTAAAATGCATGAATTAATACCTATAAAATGCACACTTTTGAGTCTGAGCAAGTCCCCCATACCTAAGTTTTGCTGGTCCCTTAGCAAAAATACTAAAGTAAGACTATAAAAACCATTAGAGTAATAAAAACAACCAAGTAGAATTAATTAAAACTTTACTAGGTCACTTTCATAGGGAACACAACTACACTTAGCAAGTGTAGCAAGCCTTTAAACCCCTCGGTTACCCTAGTGGCAGAGTTGTCTCTAAAGGACTTTCAGTGGACACACTCACAAAGTCCAAAGAAAAAAAAATGGGAGTGAGAAGAAATAGAATCAAACAAAGGATCCTCTGAATCACTTGTTGCTATAAAAGTCTTTGGGGAATGAGGTGGCTTAGCCTTACTACACTTCCTCTCCTTGCCCTTAAATTGAATAGATTCTCCTTAGAATATGAATAGGAAGTCACCCATTCATAAGAACCATCTGTCTTATGCAAGCAAGAAGAATTCACACCTTCTCCACTCTCAATCAAGAATTAAATCATTTAAAATAGGCACACATCTTACCAACAAAAGGGGTAATCTAAGATATTCCCTTCCTTCCTAAAGATATTGGAAAATGCTTTGGTTGGTAGACAAGGGATAAGACAAATAATATACCATCACTCAAAATGTTAAATTGTTGATAACATTCCACTTCACCCATCACATCCCAAGTGACTTCAAATATCCCTCTTTTTCTACCCAAAATTGACATTGAATCCTTGATTTTCTTTTTGATGGTCTTTTCCTCTTTTTCCTTTTTTTTTTAAAAAAAAAACAAAACACATTTGAAAACTATTCAAACTTCTTTTCCATTAATAAAACGTAAATACCATAGAAAATAAATGACATAACTATACTAATGCAACTATAAAGACTAATAAGTGAACCTTAATTGAATAGCAATAACACATTATATCTCCACAACCAAATTCCCAAAGAAACTCCATGGGATATTAAAGCTCATACCCTTGCTACCTTCCTCTACATATCTTCTAACTTAGAGAAGTCTAGGAGATATCCTAGATTAATTCTCACCAAAATGAAAGAAATGTCATAAAATAATCATTTTTGTGGTGGCATTTGACATAAGTTTATCTCTCCATAGAAATGGGATAGTGAGAAAAGAAAATAATTATTCCAAAAGACAAGGTTAGCATGACATTAATTAAAATGAAACAAGAAGACTCAACCCATTGCACATTTAATTTGAAATCTATCTCCTTTAAGGGCAATAGGTTGCTTTAAATTAGCTTTGGAGATTCTCCTCTCAAAATATGATAGGGTCTTCCCATTAATCCTAATATTAACACTTGAAACTTACATTCTTTCAAGTTTGACTTCATCTTAAAAACATAAAAACCAATGAGAAAATTGAAAAAATTATCAAAGGTGTCTGAAAATTTTAAAATTTTTTAAAAAATTTTAGCATGCTCCCAATTCCCCATACCTAAACTTTGCATTGTCCTCAATGTAAATGGAAAAGTTTAGTATAGAAGAGGAAAAATATGTTACATAATGAAAATAATAAGCAATACATTTCATGAAAATATGATGCATGCTGAATAATGCATTGAACTAAACAAACTAAATCATTCTAAATACATGAGTAATGCTAAAGAAATTGAATGCAATTGAAATGCATTAGTAAAAAGTAAGGATAAGGGTGTAATATTTTGGGAATTAAAGAAACAATATAATTGAAATGATAGAAACAGTATATATATATATATTCTTGTGGAGTTCTAATGGCTCACAAGAAAGCTAAGTGGTTTATAAACAAACACCACTAAACTGTAACCTTACTAGCTTAAGTTGTGTAGTGTTGCTCATCCCCTCCATGAGCCACATGTCCATTAGATAAGCTAGGATTATGGACAGATTGACATGGAAGAGCACCATTGTTTCTTAGATTGAGTGAACTAGATATTTGATTCAATTGTGTCTCGATTCTTTTAATAGCTTAATAATCATGAGCAGCAATTTGAGAGTTAGATTTTAAAGCTGTTTCTACTCTTTACATTAGGTGTGCTAATTGTCTCTCAATATTTTGATCATTAACTTGTTGATTTTGATTTTGATTTAACGAATTGTTGTTCATTGCATTTTGTTCAATAAATAGTTGTCCTACATACTGATTTGGTTGTTGTCCTAGGTTTCTCCATGAGAAGTTGGGATGGTTCCTCCATCTAGCATTATAAGTAGGATTAAAATTAGAATTATTACGTTGATTATTGAATAAGGCATCTTCAAATTCTTGTAAAATAGGATATTCCTCCACAACATGACCTATACCAAAACAACTATTACACTTAGGCTTGCTAGGTTCAGTCTTTTATTTAATTTGTAATTCATTAATTTTATGCATTAAACTAGCCATTTTAGCTTCTAAGGCAACATATGGTTCAATAACATGTAATCCCCTAGACACAGAAGTTTGTTCTTGACTTACTTTAGCAGCACTTTCCCATTGTACAGTTCTTTTGGCCAAGTTTTCTAAATGTTTCCAAGCATTATCTATTCCTTAGTTCAGAAATCCATCTTGACATAAAGATTCTAGGAGTGTTTTTGTTTGATAATTGATTCCTTCATAAATAGTTCTAATTTGGGTAACTTTCTCTATTCCATCATGTGGACATTGAGCTAGAAGATCACAAAATCTTGCAAAATATTTTCAAAAAGGTTCTCGTGGTTTTTGTCTACAATTTAAGATTTCATTTTTTCTTTTAATAGTAACATGCATAAAATAGTATTTTCCTAGAAATTCAGAACAAAATTGACCAACCCCAATTGGTAATGGAATTTGGTTGTAAACTATATAACCATCTTTTTGCAATATCTTTTAAAGTAAAAGACATATACCTTAATTTAATGGCATCAACATATATGTTTAGTACTTTCATCATATTGCAAAGTTCATTAAATTCTTTTAAAAACCAATAAGCATCTTCTTCTTCAAATCTATGAAATTTTGGTAGTTGGTTAATATAATTGGAATTTAATTCAAATCTGTCATTAGCACATTCAGGGAGTGTTATGTAGGATGGTTCATCCATTAAATTAGGATAAAACATGCTATCTATTGTTAGTTCTCTAGGTTATTCCTGTTGTGAATCAATCGTGATTTCTCTTTTCTTAGGTGTTTGAACTAACCTATGAGATGAATCCCTAGACCAAACTAACATTCAACATTTAAATATAAAGGAAAATTTGCTTGTATACCATCATTTAAATAAACAATTGCTCACCTAGAAATTTGTCATCTACAGGTAGATTAGAGAGGAATGACACATCCAACCTAGGCATATGATTGCAGCAGTGTTTTCACAACCTTTCTTATCTTTAATTTCTAAATCAAACTCTTGTAATAATAAAATCCATCAAATAAATCTTGGTTTAGCATCTTTTTTTACTAATAAGTACTAAAGTGTTGAGTGATCAATGTAAATTATAGTGTGATTGCTTATTAGATATGATCTAAATTTTTCTATAGCAAACACTACTACCAAAAATTCCTTTTCAGTTACATTGTAATTAATTTGTGTTTCATTTAATGTCTTGCTAGCATAATAAATTACTCTCGGTAAGTAATCTAATTTATGACCCAATACTGCACCTAAAGCATAGTTTGGTGCATCACACATTAACTCAAAAGGTTGAGACCAATCAGGTGCCTAAACTATAGGTGAAGTAGTCAGAGCTTCTTTTAGAAAGTTAAAAGTTTTCGTACATTCCTCTTTTATCCTTAATTAACAACTGAATTAAAGGTCGAGTAATTTTACTAAAAAATTTAATAAATCTTCTGTAAAACCCAACATGTCCTAAAAATGCTCTTATATCTTTAATTGTTTTGGGAATAGGTAAATTAGATATTAATTCCACTTTTACTTTGTCAACTTTTATCCCTTCAGTAGAAATAATATATCTTAAAACTATTCTTTGTTTTAACATAAAATGACATTTTTCCCAATTCAATACTAACTTTTTATGTTCACATCTCTCTAACACTTTCTAAAAAATCATCTATAAAGTCTGTAAAAATGCTTGTCATACATCTTTGAAATGTAATTAGTGCATTACATACATCGTCCAAAAGACATATGACTAAAGGAAAATGTTCCAAATGGACATGTAAAAGTTGTTTTCTCTTGATCCTCAAGTGCAATTGAGATTTGATTATAACATGAATAACCATCTAGGAAACAATAATAGTCATGCCCTGCTAATTTCTCTAATATTTGGTGTATAAAAGGTAATGGAAAATGATCCTTGTTGCTGCATTAAGTCTTCTATAATCTATACAAACACTCAAACTAGTTTGAACTCTAGTTGGAACTAATTCTTTATTATCATTTTCTACAACTATTATCCTAGATTTCCTAGGTACTACCTGCACTGAACTAACCCAAGAGCTATCAGATATAGGATAAATTATATCATTATCTAACCATTTCAGAATTTCCTTTTTAACAACCTCTTTAGCATTTTAGATTTAGTCTTCTCTGTAGTTGCTTAACAGGTTGAATTTTAGATTTCAAATTAATTCTATGTTGACAAACAGTTGAAGTTATACCTTTAATATTTGTCATTTGCCATCTTATTACTTCCTTATTCTTTCTTAATACTTTTAAAAGATTTTCTACTTGTATTAATGTTAAATTAGAAGCAATAATGACTAGTAGAGCTTCATTCTTTTCTAAAAATGCATATTTTAAATTTTCTAGAATTGGTTTCAGTTCCAGAACAAGATGTTTTGAAGTTGAAGATTTGTTATCACTTTCAAATTTTTCTTTGTTTACATCTATAATTTCTATTTGCTTAAATATTTTCTCTTCTAAAATTTCTTCATTTGGTATTACGTAATCTTCATTCTTATCAATGACATGATCAAATTCCTCTACATCTAAATCCTCATCTATTTTAAAAGTTTCCATCAAATTAACTTTAAAGTTTTTAAATTGGAGCTCTTTAAGATTTTTCTTAATTCCATTAAAGATATTCAATTCTAACTTTTGATCTTCCCAAGCTAATTCCATCCAACCATTTCTACAACTTATGCAAGCATCTGCTGTAGCTAAAAATGGCCTTCTTGAAATAACTATAGCTTGATCTTGAATTCTATTTGAAGCATTTGTTTCCATTATAATAAAATCAACAAGGTAGAAAAATTTCATAACCCTCACTACAATATCTTCCACTTTACCTAAAGGCATTCTTATGAATTTATCTACTAGCTGAATGACTATTCTAGTAGGTTTGATATTATCCAATTTTAATTTCTCATAAACAGAATTAGGTATGACATTAATTCTAGCTCCTAAGTCTATTAACACTATACTAAAATAACAATCTCCTATATAACAAGAAATAACAAGAGTTCCTGGATCACTTAATTTTTCAGGTAGAGGATTAATTAATAGAGAACTTACTTTTTTAGCTAAAAATGCCTTTCTTAATATTTTCCTCCTTCTGTTCTTAGTCCAAAGAGTTTTAAGATATTTAAGATAAGAAGGAACCTGTCTATTGACTTTTAACAATGGAATATTAACTTTAACTTGCTCAAATATTTTACTGATCTGTTCCAATTCTTGCTCCTTACCATTTCTCATTCTATGTGGAAATGGAAAATGATTTTCATTTGGTAACTTATCTTCATTTTTAATGTCTTTTGTAATATTTTTGTTTCCAGATTATTTACTATTTCCAAATTCTTTACTATGATTCATTTACTCTCTTTTTTTCTGAATTAAATTCTACATTAATCTCCTCTTTGTTTGTAAAATTATCATTTCTTTCTACATTAATATTTTCTTCATTATAACCCTCTTTAGGACCTTCATAGGTTACTCTCGATCTTAACATAATACTTACATCTTTTGGTTCTTCTTGTGAAATATTGTCTTGTTTAGAAAAATTAGAATTAGATGAATTCCTTATAAGCAAATCAATCGATCTTTGAATTTCATGTAATTTGTCCATATGATTAAATGAAGTTGAATTACAATATTAATTTTATTCAATGATCTCTAATGGTTGAACATTCTCCTCTGTAAATAAAATATTTTCTAATAAATCTTCCTCTTGATAATTTTAACTTTCATTTAAATTTGACCAACTTAAATCATCATTGCTTTCATACTCATTAAATATTCTATTGTCTTCTATTTGTTGTAATGATTCATCAATTCTATTCGAAAGTTGTTTTATTTCCAATGATATTTTTTTGAGATAGTTTTGATTAGTTACAACATTCATTGGCATATTGTCATTATGATTTGATAAACTTGCATTAATTTCTTGAATATTCTGATCTCCTTTTAATACTGACAAGTTCAAATAATTGTCATTTTCAAATTCATTCAGTCTGTTACTGTCCTCTAATGTCTATATTAATTCATCTATTTTATCTGTTAATTGTTGTATTTGTAGTAATATGTTTGACTGATAATTTTGATTTTCATCCATGTAATTACATTTTGAATAATGGTTTTGCATTCCTGAATTGTCATTATATTCCCATAAATTATAATTCTCATTCCATTCATAATTACCTTGAGAATTAGCATTAAGTCCTTCTAAATCATGTTGTGAAGAATATTCATTAAATTCTATAGGTAAATAATCTCTTCTAACATAATTAGAATAATTATAATCCTCATAACTAGTTCCTACAACAAACCTACAATCACCTCAATATGAGTTATATGAGTCCAATATGATATTTAGAATTGTACCCAAAAGAAAGGTACTCCACTTCTATGGAATAGAAATAGAGCTTTCAGATAAAATTTACTAACAATTAATGCAAAGAAATTCTTTTGCAATCCGAACCAAAATAGCAAAAAATAGCACCAATTGAAAGAAATAGATCTCCGGCAACGATGCCAAAAACTTGTTTGAACTTTTTCAAATTAATTTTTAATAAAATGTGTTTGAAATATTTTAATTTCATTGCAAATGCATGGGTTTAGATGTAATTAGTGTGCATGTACAAGTTTGTCTGTAGGGTTCATTGACTTGGTACTAAGTTGAATTTTTGTGTTACAGTTATTGGAACAATTAACACTAAAGCAATGTCACACATGCTTTGTCCCAAATAATTGCTAGGATGCTCTCTAATTAATTCTTATATCTATAATTTTTAGAGAAATTTCATTAAATTTAATTACTTCTTCACTAAGGTTATTTGGATTTAAAAGAAAGGCTCTTAATAACTTATCAGAATTTTCTACTAAAAGACCCAAATAATTAAGTTTTAATTTCAAATACTTAGCTCTTCTTAATTATGAAACATTCTGTATTTCAATTTGCAGGCATTTGAGCATAATTTAATGAAAATGCAATAACCCACGAAATTAGTCCACCCACGAACCACTCATTAATTAATCACTTAATAGGCTCAATAGGACTTAACCAATAACGTTGGTCAATGGTTAAACCACTTAAGCAACAGGCTAACTCGTCAGTAAATGGGATATATGTGAATTTCAGATGAGATTAAGTTACGATTTAGGATTTCTGAAACTTCTAAGAATTGTTTGCTTCTCTTTTTGTTCTTTTTATCTTAAGGACACTACAGACAACACATAAAACAAAACACATTCATAAATACTTGGAGAAATAAATAGAGACATTCAAAAATATATCAAACATAATACTATTCTCCCAACAATACAACATATATAATAAGAAAGGAAAAGAAAAGGAAAAAGAGAGAACACCGAATGCTCCATTGCAATTTTCACCCTTCGAAATTGCTCAAGCCAAACACTCTCTTTGTCTTTACTTCTAGCCCACTAGGTTGTCAAATTGGCGAACTTTCCTTCAGTGATTTTTTGGGCGTCACTCTACATTTACATCAAGGAACAGAGAAGGAAGCAACTAGTGCTAATAGTCTTTCCTTCATGGATACCCTCAGGTAGACAAAAGAATAGCAAATACACTAGGGAATTGATAGGAGAAGAAGAGGTCATCAATCTCCTCTCGAAAGAAATTAATGGGTGGACAATGGAAGATGAAGGAGATGGGAAATGTGCCCACAGATGGTGTCTGGATGAAGGAGGGTTGGAGAGAGCAGTTTTCATGGCTAAGGGACTCTTTTATAGACTAAGGGAGTGACAATTCCTTAGCTAGCAGTTAACAAGGATGTAGTGCACATCTGGACGTGTAAGATCGTTCCATGCGAGCCCACTTCTTTTCCCTTTCTGTCCACGTTCTTCATAATCGAGCATTAACTAAATTTAATTTCTCAGCTCTACTCTTATGTGAATTTCCTTGCAAATGCTCATCAAAGAATACCTTTCTGTGAAGGAAGTTGTATTACAGGAGAAATAATTCATCACATTTTATCATCCACTATAGTTGTATTTGCTATTATATTAATAAAATTCATCACATAGAAAAAGTAATATATAGGTCCGTTGATAAATTGGATTACCCATGGAGTAAGTTCGTTGATTAATGCATTTACCCACAAACTCTATAACTTGGACATGAATTGTGATTTCTTCTATGAATTAATTAATTTACCAGCAAACTAAGTCTTCGATCATCATTCCATCATTTCCTTTCCAGCAAACAATTGCTAACATATTTATATATATAATTTTCATGAGATAAAACTTAATTCATGCATCATTAAAGTGAATAAACATGCATAATGCTTGAAAACATTGTTAACTATTCAATCATCATTATCCAATGCAAAATGCAACTAAAACTCAATAAAATGCATGAATATACCTATAAAATGCACACTTTTGAGTCTGAATACTTGCTAGCTCTCTTACACAGATGGTCGATTGTTGATGAAGGTCAATAACTAGACGTACGGGTAGTCACCATTGTGGGAGCTGGAATGTCTAAACACTTGAGTAGTAGTGGGATCAAAGAGTCTAACCTCTCCCTGGTGGTAAGGGGAGTGTATTTATAGGCCAAGGTCATGATGTTTTGCGAAGTTGGGCTGTCGGGTGTAGGAAAGCCAAGCGTCACACACATTACGTTCACTAGGCCATGGTTGGGCTCCCCGCGCTCCTAGAATTTTGTCAGGAGGCGTAGACACTTTAGGTTAGATTTTTGCCATTCTAGCCGGGATTCTGTCGAATTAGCCAGCCCTAGTCATGGAAGACTAGCGCTCATTGGCTTGTTGCAATGAGTCCCCAAGCACTTCAGAAGCTATCGGCACAAGGGTCGGAATTCCTCTGTTTTGGTCAGAATTCCACAATGTTTATCGCAGAAGGCTAGGGACTTGCACTTGTGCAGTGACACTTGCTTGAGAGATTGGTCTTACACCCCTGGAAGGAACATCAAGGGTGGCCAACAGGAGCTAGACATCCATTGTCTAGGTCGGAAGTCTACCCACCTACTGTCAGACGACCAGTCCATTTTAGGACTTGATTTTTCAGGTGTAACACTTGTAGAAGGTGCATTAGAAGTGGCAAGGGGATTGGACTTATGCCTCTAGAAGGTGCATCAGAGACGGCCAGAGGATTGGACTTACGCCTCTGGAAAGTGCATTAGACGCAGCTAGTAGGGTCGGACATCCACCATCTAGGTTGGAATCCCCCGTTCTGCTGGTGGACAACTGGTTTGCTCTAGGAAAAATCCAGCTGGTAATGTTACGAGTTTTACTCTACGTCCAGCCATAACACTATGAACTTTACTCTATGGTTGGCCGTAACAATATGGGCTTTACTCTATGTTCGACTGTAACATTACAAGTTTTACTCTATGGCTGGCCTAAATAAAAATGGAAGTGTCATTAAAGGAATGAAACTTTCATCGACAAAGACCTCATGCTAGTGGGAGTTCCATCTAGGTGACAGAACTACCGGCTGACCAACACTGTTAGACAAGTAATAGGTTCGTTCAAAAGAGGTGACTTAACGGAGTAGGTCCGTTGTGCGAGAGGTGACACAATGAATAAGGTTGGTGATGTCACAAATAACTTAACACAACACGACTAAATGCCAATGCACCCATACTCAGGGAGTGCCCGCAAGTGGTAGGGGCTAGTTCTGGTTATTATGCATGAGGCAGAAAATGAAGTGAGGCTTCCACCTGGGAGGTCCGAATTTCGACCAAGATAACTGGCAACTGGCCCAAACTTCCAAGGTGCCTTGGCTGGCACACGAGAGTACAAAACTTATACTCCACCCGAATTGTGAGAGGCCAAATGTTTGGCCTAAACTAACTACGATGTCAACTACGTATCTCTAAGTATGAGGGGTCAACACATAGGATTAATCTTGAATCTGAAATTCAACTTGTTAGGCAACCACAGAGAAAACTAAATGTCGAGTTTAGACAAGAAAATATTTCTTTCGAGGGTTAAATACTTCTTTTGGGATGATCCTTACTTGTTTAAGCAATGCCCTGATCAGATTGTAAGGAATAAAATCAAAAATTCAATCAGTGTTGTCATTTTGTCATGACCAACTTACTGGAGGACATTTTGGAGCTAAAAAGATAGCTTTAAAGGTGCTTCATAGTGGCCTATATTGGCCAACATTGTTTAAAGATGCGTATGAATAATGTAAAAATTGTGTTCAATGCCAAAAATTAGGTTTAATTACAAAACGAAATATGATGCCATTAAATCCTATCCAAGAGGTAGAAGTTTTTGATGTATGGGGTATAGATTTCATGGGAACTTTTCCAAATTCAAATGGTTTTGTTTATATCCTCTTGGTAGTAGAATATGTAACCAAATGTATAGAGGCAATCCCTACTAAAACTAATGACTATAATAGTAATGAGATATTTAAAATCTAATATAATGTCTTGATTTGGTATTCCAAGAGCAATAATCAGTGACAGGGGAACTCATTTTTATAGCAAAAATTTTGAGAAATTATTAAAAAGATACGAAATGTTGCATAAGTTAGCTACCCCTTACCATCTGCAAACTAGTAGACAAGTTAAAAGTGCTAATAAGCAAATTAAAGGAATTTTAGAAAAAGTAGTAAACACCACTAGGAGAGATTGGTCAGATAAGCTAGATGATTCTCTTTGGGCATATAGAACAACTTATAAAACAATATTAGGGACAACTCCATATAAATTAGTATATGGAAAGACTTGTCATTTACCTATGGAATTAGAACATAAAGCATTATGGGCACTTAAGCAATTGAATTAAGTATAAAAATAGCAGGAAGTAATAGACAAGTACATGGCATGATAAAAGAATTTTACACAGAATATTTGAAAAAGGACAAGAAGTTTTATTATATAATTAAAAACTACACTCTTTCCTAGGGAAATTGAAGTCTAGATAGACTGGTCCATTGTTATTAAACATGTTTATCCATAAGAAGCGATTGATTTAGAGGATCCTCAAAGTCATGAAATTTTTAAAGTTAATGGTCAAAGATTAAAACATTTTCTAAAATATTTTGATAGGAAAGAGGTGGAGGTTGTTAACTTAGAAGGAGATTAAAAGAGTACTAAATATATAAAATAATAATAATAATAAATATATAATATAAATACAAACATAAGACTAATTGAGAGTAGTGAAGGTGTGAATTCCTCTTGCTTGCACAAGACAGATGGTTCTTATGAATAGGTGACTCATTGTTCACATTTTAAAGTGAGTCTATTCAATTTATGGGCAAGGAGAGGGAGTGCTATAAGACTAAGCCACCTCATTCCCTTGAAATTTTTATAGCAACAAGTGATTCAAATGATCCTTTGGTTGGTTCTGTTTCCCTTCTCTCTCTCTTTTTATAGCAATAAGTGATTCAACTTTTTCCCACCTCCAATCGAAGCCATGGATGACTAGTGAAAAAGGAAAACTCACAAGTAACCACAAAACAACATGCAAGGTAATGAGATGTACATGTAATTCCTCCCTTACTTAAGCAAGGAAAACACCCACACTCAAGGAAAAGTTGATAATTCCTCTCTTACTCTAGGTGATGTATGTGTAAAATAGGAAGGAGAGGGGGACCGAGGGTGATCCTTGAAGGAGGAATGGGCTTCCCTTGGTTGAAGCCACGAACAACTAGGGAGATAACTATTAGCAAAAGACCCGTCTCCCTCCTTCTTGCCAGTGGGAAGGGGGGAGAGGATGACTAACCTGTAGGAAGGCTGGGCTAGAGTCGTCACTGGTGAGCTCTCCTGCATAGGCGGTCGACCGTTGATGAAGATCAGTAGTTGGATGAACAAGTAGTCACCGTCGGAGAAGTTGGATCGCTTGTACACTTGAATAGTAGCAAGATCGAAGAGTTGAACCCCTCCCTTGTGGTAAGGGAGGGTCTATTTATAGGCTAAGGTCACGGAATTTTGTGAAGTTAGATCGTCAAACTTAGGAAGGCCAAGTGTCGCACACGTTATGTTGATTAGGCGAAAATTGGGCTTGCCGCACTCTGGGTATCGTTTGGAGGTGTCGGCACTCTAGGTCGGAATTCCACCTTTCTAGCCAAAATTCTACCTCCTTTGCCATGGAAGGCCAGTGCTCACTAGTTCGTTGCAATGAATCTCTAAGCGCTCTAGAAATGACTGACGCAAAGGGGTGGAATTCTGTTGTTTTGATCAGAATTTCGTCATCTCTGTCATGAAAGACCAAAGATTCGTACTTGTGTGGTTAGTTGCTTGAAGACTGGTTTCATGCCCCTAGGAGGCGCATCAAGAGCAACTGGTAGGGTTGGACATCTACCATATAGGTCGAAAATCCACCCACCTGCCGCTAGACAATTGGTCCAGTTTGGGACTAGTGTCTCAGCTACAATTCTTCTAGAAAGTGCATCAGAAGTGGCAATAGGATTGGACCTATGCCTCTGGAAGGTGCATTAGAGATGGCTAGAAATTGGACTTATGCCTCTAGAAGGTGTGTCAAAGGCGGCCAACAAGATTGGACTTATGCCTCTAGAAGGTGTGTCAAAGGCGGCCAGCAGGATTGGACTTACGCCTCTAGAAGGTGTGTCAAAGGCAGCCAACAGGATTGGACTTACGCCTTTGGAAGGTGCATTAGAGGTGGTAGGGAATTGGGCTTATGCCTTTGGAAGGTGCATCAGAGGTGGCCAGGGAATTGGGCTTATGCCTTTGGAAGGTGCATCAGAGGTGGCTAGAGGATGGATATCTACAACGTGGTAGGAATGTTGGCTACCAGCGTGTAGCCAGTTCAAGGTAGCGGCTACCGGCTGCTTGAGCTAGGTGGTGCACTACTCCCTCTTCCATCTTTAGAAGAATGATTGGCATCCCTGGTAAGGATGCCGTCGAGGTATTAGTTACCGGCATGCGGCCAAGTTGGGGCAACAACCATTGGCTATGCGAGTCGGGTAGTGCACTACTCCCTTCTTCACCGTTAGAGTTTGCCAGTTACCCTATGGCTAGCCATAACATTAAACTCTATGGCCAGCTATAACATTACGAGCTTTACTCTACGACCAACTGTAACATTACAAGCCTTACTCTACAGTTGGCCGTAACATTACGACCATAACTTTACGACTAGCCTAAACAAAAATGGAAGTGTCATTAAGCAAGCGTTGATAAATACAGAACTTCTAGCTGACCGACAACTGTTAAACTAATAGTGGGTTCATTGCACGAGGGGAGAATCAATAGATTAAGTCCATTGATCGAGTGGCATGAGGCAGAAGATGAAATGAGTCTTCTACTTGGGAGGCCTGGCTTCTAGCTGATATAGCTGGAAACCCGCTCAAACTTTCGAGGGGCCCTAGTTGGCACCTAGGAGTACAACACTTAACTCAAACATGAATGGTGAGGGGCCAAATGTTTGACCTGGATTAACCACAATGTCAATTGCATATTCCCAAGTATGAGGGGTCAACATTGAGTAACATCGCAACTCTTAAGCCATTAATGTTGCAATTTGGTGGTGTCTATTTATAAACCACCTAGCTTTCTTGTGAGCTGTTAGAATTCCACAAGAAAATGTAATATATATATATTCATTTCTAATATATTGTTTCTTTAATTATTAAAAAATTATGCCCTTATCCTTACTTTTTGTTGATGTATTGCACTCAATTTATTTAGCATTACTCTTGAATTTAGTATGATTAATTTTGTCAAGTTTAATGCACTCTCCATTTGCCTAGTATTATTTTATATTTTTAATTAAGTTAGTCTTTGCATGTTTTTTCTCTTCTATACTAAACTTTTTTATTTACATTGAAGATGATGTAAAGTTTAGGATGGTGGGGAGCTCATGCTAAAATTTTAAAGTTTTAAAAATTTTCAAACATTTTTGATAATTTTGTTGATTTTCTTGTTTGTTTTCATGTTTTAAGATGAAGTCAAACTTAAAGGAATGTAACTTTTAAGTGTTGTTATTAGGATTATTGGGAAGACCCTATCATATTTTGAGAGAAGAATCTCTAGAGCCAAATTCAAAAGAAACCTATTGCCTTTAGAGGAGATAGATTTCAAATTAAATATATAATGGGTTGAGTCTTATTGTTTCATTTGAATTAATGCCTTGCCAACCTTGTTTTTTTTGGAACAATTATTTTCTTTTCTCAATATCCCGTCTGTGTGGAGAGATAAACCTATGCCAAGTGTCACCATAAAAAAATGATTTATTCATTACATTTCTTTTATTTTGGTGAGGATTATTCTAGGATATCTCCCAAACTTCTCTAAGTTAGAGGATACGTAGAGGAAGGTAGCAAGGATATAAGCTTTAATATGCTATAGAGTTTCTTTGGGAATTAGGTTGTGGAGATACGAGGCATTATTTCTATTCAATTAAGGGTCACTGGTTAATCTTTGTAGTTGCATTTGTGGTAACACAGTTTTGTTATTAATGTTTTGTTTAAAAAAAAAAAACTGTGAAGTGTTTCAAAAAAAAAAAAAAAAAGAGAGAAAGAAAAGGAAAACATCAAAAGGGGAAACCAAGGAATTAATGTCAATTTGGGGAAGAAAAAGGGATACTTGGAGTCACTTGGGATGTGAGGGTGAAGTGGAATGTTATCAACAATTGAACATTTTGAGTAAAGGTATATTAACTATCTTATCCCTTGTCTACCAACCAAAGCATTTTCCAATATCTTTTATAGGAAGGAAGGGAATATCTTAGACTACCCCTTTTGTTTGGTGAGATGTGTGCCTATTTTACATTCAAATGATCTACTTCTTTGATTGAGAGTGGAGAAAGAGTGAATTTTTTTTCTTGCTTGCACAAGACAAATGGTCCTTATGAATGGGTGACTTCTTGTTCACATTCTAAGGAGAGTCTATTCAATTTAAGGACAAGGAGAGGGAGTGTTGTAAGGCTGAGCCACCTCATTTCTCAAAGATTTTCATAGCAGCAGGTGATTCAAAAAACCCTTTGTTTGATTTTATTTCCTCTCACTCCTTTTTATTTCTTTTTGTTTTGACATTGTGGGTGTGTCCACTAAAAACCTTCCAGAGACACAACTCTGCCACTAGGGTAGGCTAGGGGTTTAAAAGCTTGTTGCACTTGCTAAGTGTAATCGTGTTCCTTATGAAATGGCCTAGTATAGTTTTAATTAATTTTACTTAGTTGTTTTTATTGTTTTCATGGTTTTTATAATCTTACTTTTGTATTTTGCTAAGAGACTAGCAAAACTTACGTATGAGGGACTTGTTCAGACTCAAAAGTGTGTATTTTATAAAACTTAATTCATGCATTTTATTGAGTTTTGGTTGCATTTTGCATTGGATGATGATGATTGAAAGGTTAACTATGTTTTTAAGCACTATGCATGTTTATTCACTTTATTGATGCATAAATTAAGTTTTAAGTTATGAAAATTATATATCAATATGTTAGCGATTATTTACTGAAAAGAAAATGATGAAATGATGACCGACAACTTAGTTTGCTAGTAAATTAGTTAACTTACAAAAGAAATCACTATTCATGTCTAAATTACAAAATCTATGGGTAAAGACATTTACCAACGAACTTACTCTATTGGTAATCCAATTTACCAACGGACCTGAGTATTTCTTTTTCTGTGCAATGAGTTTTATTGATATAATAGCAAATACAACTATAGTAGATGATAAAATATGATGAATTATTTCTCCTATAATGTCACTTGCTTCATGGAAATGTATTTTTGATGAGCAATTGCAGGGAAATTCATGTAAGACTTAGAGTTGAGAAATTCAATTTAGCAAATGTTTGATCACAGAGAACATTGACTAATAGGGAATGGAAGTGGACTTACATGGAATAATCCAACATGTCCAGATGAAGGTCTTGCACCACGTCTTTGATAACTATTAGCCAAGGAACTGCCACTCCTCCCTTAGTTGATAAAAGGAGTCCCTTAGCCATGAAACCCCCCCCCTCTCCTCCTTCATCCAAACACTGTTTGCAGTCATACCCTCCATCTTCTTCATCTTCCACCTTCCACCCGTTCACTTATTCCCGAGAAGAGATTGACAACCTCTTCTTTCTCTATCTTTTCCCTAGTGTATTTGCTGTTCTTTTTTCTACTTGAGTGTACCCTTGAAGGAAACACTCTTTGCGTCGACTGCTTCCTCCTCTGTTCCTTAGTGAAAATATAGAGTAACACCCAAAAAGTCATTCAAGGTTGAAAGGAAAGTTCACCACCTTGATGACCTAGTGGGCTGGAAGTAAAGACAAAAAAAGTGCTTGGCCTGAGCAAGTTTCTAAGGGTGAAAATTGCAACGGATAATTAGGTGTTCTCTCCTTTTCATTTCCTTTGCTATATATTAAATGTGTTGTACTATATTGTTGATTGATATTATATTTGTGACACTAATTATATGTGTGTTTTGTTTCGTGTGTGGTTTGTAATCCTCTTAAAACAAAAAAAGAACAAAAAGAGAAGCAAGCAATTTTTATAAATTCAAATAATCAAGAATTATATTCACTTGAAATTTCAATTTACCTTTTACCAACAAGGAAGTCCATTGATTAGGTGGTTTACTCACGGACTAACTCTGTTGGTTAAGCTACTATCAAGCCTATTGATCAGTTAATCAATGAGTAGCTTCGTTGGTAGAGACATTTACCAACAGACTAATTTCGTTGGTTATCACATATTAACTAAAACAAACTCAATTGCATGTAGGCAAAATTATGGAATATCTCAAATATAAGAAAGATTATGTATTTGGAATCAAAACCTGATTGTTTAAGTCTTTTAGTAAAGAATCCAAATATTTTACTATGAGCCTCTTTTAAATCCAAATAGCTTAAGTGAAGATGTAATTAACTTTAATGAAATTTTGCTGAGAATTATAGATATGAGAAGCAATTAAAGAACAACCTAGCAATTACTTGGGACAGAGCAACTATGACATTGCTTTAGTATTAATTGTTCTAGTAATTGTAGCACACGAATTTAACAAAGTATCAACCTAATAATCTCTATGGACAAACTCGTACTTGCACACTAATTACATCTGAACTCATGTACTTGCAATGAAATTAAAATATATCGAATGCATATTGATTATTAATTATTCCAAAAGTTTGAACAAGTACATACCTGTGCATTAACTAATTTATCTTTGATTACTTTACCTAGGACGTACCCTCATGAGTGACTTCCAATAGTCTCCAAGATTGATATGTTATAGTGCAACCTAATATCGTGTTAAATTGGTCAAAAGACAAAGAGCAACATAAAGTATTCATCCTCTTGGTGTCCAGTTGTATGAGCTTCTTTTGAACATCAATCAATGCTTCAAAAGGAGCATGCATCCTATTAACAACTACATTCCATAGGTCCACATCCATGGACTTAACGAAAATAACCATCCTATACTTCCAATAACCATAGTTATTACTATCAAAGTATGGGGGCAACATTATAACATGAAGAACAACTTTTCGTTGATGTTGCCTTAGATATAAAATTGTCTTAGCCCTAAACAAAAGCATCAAATACTATGTCGTTTCTTTTTCCAAATATTTCTATCCAATTCAAAATTTGTGATCTCCTTGTCTTTCTTCTTGCGGTTGATATTATTTAGTCTCTTGAATTGTACTCTAGATGAATGTATAACATAATACTAGAAAATATTCCAAACCATAAGAGAACAAGTAATTTGAACGTGAACGATTCCTAACACAATCCTTATACGTATATAGCAATCATAGTCGCCTAAGCATAATGTTTATAAAAGCATAACCTTGTCTAAAATAGAAATCCTCAAATTTTCATAAACTTGAATGAAGACTATACCAAATTTACTTCTAAAATAAGGTTGCGTAAAGATTGTATTATCTCTTGTTTTCTCAAATATGCAGTACACATGCGAGGGAGCACCATGTCATTGCAATTTTGGTGTTTGCATTAAGATTTTTAACAAAAATAAATACACACATTGAATAAAATTGGTAACCTTTCCATTCGTTTTCAATTTCAATAAACGTCTTGCACACATACATAAAATTTAATTGGACTAATAAATGCAGAAGTGAGAAAATTATAATGTACGATAAATAAAAATTTGACATAAACATTGTGTCACCATTGCACATGGCAAAATTTTCTTTGTCAAATGAAAATTTTAAAAATGTTTTTGACTATTCTAAACATAAAGGAAATTTCATTTCTCTTGTATGCATGGAAGGTAATTTATTTGATTCTAACGTCATTTTGGTAGAACAAGAGAAAAGCACAAAATTACACCCTTAGTCCTCCCTATAATCTTGAAGAAGAAAAGAGAGTGAGAAATGGAGACGACACGTACTCCAATAATGGTTAAATGTAGACAACCGATAAGCTAAGGTTAAGTGCGAATAAAGAGGGTTGTAATCTAAACCCTAAACCCTCATGTACGTAGTTCCTTAGCATACAACGTTGATGTCCATGTAATAACACCTTAATCTCCCAACAGCTTGAATTTTAAATTATATCTAAGTGGATGCATATAAATGTAGGTATCCAAGTGAGGCTCAAATGCCATAATGAAACCTTAAATGTCTTTGGAATAAATGTCTTAAACAAGACGACCTCTGTTGACTTCCTTTCCCAATGATTAAATGGGGAAGAGACAAAAGCTAAATATGGGATAATGTTGCTTGGTTCTTTTACTAACTTTAACTAATCAACTAGATATCTTTTGTTTCCCAAGTTAATTAAAATAAACCTGTTAAATAACCAATTAATTAAATAGGTATAGTCAAACACAGTAGAACACTCACCCCATGGTCTCACTACAAAACATGTAATATAAAAGACACTTAGCATGCATTGCAAACAAATAGTCAAGGCATTTTGTCCTTCCTACGTCTGCCAACATTATCCAAGAGACATATCTTTGTAGGAAACCATCTTGCCATGGTTATTGGCACATCATCAAGCCCTCCCATTTGTAGGGCTGAAGTCGATATATTAATGTATAGGAATGCATTTTGACAGGACTTGATCTACAAAGCACCACTGTGACGTAGAAATTTTAGATTTAGAAGCAACACAAGTTGACTTTTGTTCTCCTAGAGACACATTCTACATTGTGCGACAAGAGTGTGTAATTAGAAAATTTTCCTTCTGCTGCTTTCAATACAACATTTTGAAAGTAATAAATTTCATAATTAGATAGTTTAAAAGTTGAATTTGTTGAGTGGAGATCAATATGAGTTAGTCCATGAAATATATATTTGCTAAATATTTTTTAAAATAACTACACCTAAATTGTGGAATATTATGTTTGACATGATCCTTCTATCAAAATTGTCACTTTGTTAATAATATGCTAAGCCATATGTATGTTATTATTACATCAAGGGAGCTATTATTCCCTGTTAATTGCAAATTTATTATTTTACTAAAGGATAAAAGTTATACCATTATAGTAACGAATTTCAATAATGCAAATGCTAAACAAAACATAAGTGCCATAAATGTTTACTCAAATAACAACTGTAAGTTACAACATAAATGTCTATGGTATTATAAATTGTTTGGCTTTGTAAGTTTACCAGCACTACACAAGTGATGCAAACATCAATAAGCACTCTTCAAATGGCGAAAATGCAAGTCATTACGTTAGCAAAATTGCTAATAGGATTGTTGGCATTCATTTTATTGTTGGGATTTCTAGCAAGCTCTGAAGCAAGAAAGGTTAGATCGATGCGAATTTTGGTCCCAACGTTACCACCACCGCCAAGTTGCATAACATGTGGTTGAAGAAGATGAATAGCTCTAAATTATTGAGACAAGTGGATCAACTTTTCCATTAATAAGATGTAGCAAATTTTACATCTAATAAAAGGAGAGTTCCCCACCAACAAAAATTGTGTTTTAGTGTGTACTTTGTTGCAATGCTATCACATTAAAGGCTGGTGGAAGTAAAAATATCTTCCTTGCTTCTTTAGACTATAAAATTTTCTCTAAAGTGAATCAAAAGACGATGGGGGTGAGCTGTTATTTGTTTTGCTAATAATTTTTGCTCTAAAGATATATACCAAACAAATATTTGTTGATTGCAGATTTTACTTTAGATTTTAGAAGCGCATCCTTCGATAGACATTTAGAATACTGATGCCTTGGGACCTCTACCAAAATTATCGTCTTTTCCACACCTTCAAACTCTTTACGACATTGCTTTGGCATTTTTTTATTTTATCGTTGCTTTTGTTCAATTTTCTACTAAAAACTTTTTCTCCATTTCAAAACCCTTTTCTTCTCAACTTCCATTCGTTCTATTAATTTTTCCCTTTTTAATGCCAACAATAATAACTAGAGCATATTTGAACAAATAAAATTTTAAAATTAATCCTATAACTAATTCTCACGTATCGAGTGGATTATGACAGCCTACTTGTCATTAAAAGGCGTGATTGGTCTTTCAACATGTGTAAACCTAAAAATTAATAAGTAGTGAAAATTTATAAGTATTTAGAATTCTTTTCACACAAAAATCAACATATATAATGCAAGAAAATTTTTGATTTTACAAACTTCTTGTAGGATTTATTCTACCATTTCTTCTAATTCGTGTGGTTCCTCCCCTTGTAATTGAGTTACACCTTGTTACTTTTCTTCTCCCTTGTTGTGTTTTCCAAGAGGTTTGTTGATAACAGTGTACATGTAGTTAGGAACACCATTAACTTTGGGTGAGATAGTGCACAACACGAGAACCTTCCAACATTATGAAGGTAATGAATTTAAAAATTAGATAGTATGATTGGTGAATTCCTTGAATGGAGATCATTCAAATATATATTGCTATTTTGGAAAGGTCACTACATGTCCTGAAGAACATACGATGCCTCAAGTTGTATATTGATTTTGATTCACGTTGTTTCAAAATTGCCACTTTGTTGTTTGTGTCATTGTAAATTTGATAAACTGTTTTTATGTTATTTGTAGATCAAGAGTTCTATTATTCCATATGAATTTAAAATTTTTTATACTACCAATTAATAAAAGTTGCACCATTCTTGTAAAAGAATTGCAACTATGAAAAATCTAAATAAAACATACGTGCCATAAATGTTAAATCAGATAACAACGATAAGTTACAACAACATAAATGTGTCTAGTATCATAAATACATTAGCATTTTTAATTAACCTAGCGAAAATGCAAGTAATGACGTTAGCGACATTGCTGATAATGCTTTTGGCATTCATTTTAACGTTAGGCTTTCCTAAAATCACCAAAGCAAGAAGGATTAGGTGAATGTGAAAATAGCTGCTAACTCACCACCACAATTAATTTGCATAACACACAATTAAAGAAGACAAACAGCTTTTGGTGTTTGAAAGAAGGGGGTCATAATAATCAATGATAAAATTTAGTGTAATTTACATGTAACTAAATAAGACATACACATAAAAAAAATTTTGTGTTTTACTATCTATATTGTTGTCAAATTAAAATTCTTTCTAAAGCGAATCTCTTTGAAAGAGTATATACACTTAACATATATTACTTTGTTGTTGATCTTTGTTTCAATTTTTGAAATGCATTTATGGATTGATGTTAAGCCAACTGATGACTTGGAACATTAATATAAAATGAAACCTAAAAATTATTTTTACTTGTGATGATGGAATAAGACTACATGCTTGCCATGAAAAAAGAGTGATCGATCTTCAAACATTGGGGAAAAACTAGAACATATAAATACTACAAATTTAAATTACTTTTCATGACAAGCAATTCGTGTAATTTTTGACCTATAAATTAATTTTAATCAACATTATAACTTGAATAACAACTTTTTGTTGACATTTTTGCCTTAGATATAAAATTGTCTTAGCCCTAAACAAAAGCATCAAATACTATGTCGTTTCTTTTTCCAAATATTTTTACCAAATTCAAAATTTTTGTTCTCCTTGACATTCTTCTTCTGGTTGATATTTTTTAGTCTCTCAAATTTTATTCAACATGAATGTGTTAGAATCGAATTGCTTCACTAGAGAGAGGGTGAATAGTGAATCAAATAGAATTTTCAATGAAAAATAGAGAATAAAAAATAGACACAGAATTTTAAAGTGGTTCACCCAAAACAAGGCTAGTTCTCTCCTCAAGGCCGACTATTGAAACTTTTCACTATCTCCTTGAGTGTTTTACAGGTTTACACCCTAACCTTTTACACCACTTATCAACCTTTCCTATATCAAATCCATTTTTTTAAAAGAAATCCCCTAACCTCTCATACCAAGCTCTTGGAGCTTGCTTTAATCCATAAGGGGCTTTCTTAAGCTTGAAGACATGATCAAGATGATCTAGGTCTTCAAATCCAGGAGGTTGTTTCATATAGACTTCTTCTTGAATAATTCCATTTAGAAATGCACTTTTCACATATATTTGATAAAGAGTGAAATTATGATGACTTGCATATGCTAATAACATTTTTATTGAATCTAATCTAGCTACAATGGAAAATGTTTCATCATAGCCAATCTATTCTTGTTCATCTTTTGTTTTCCTATTTGGCATGCTTCACAAATTGTCTTTTTCAAATTTGGCATTGGGCAAACCTCTAACTAAATTATTTCTAAATAATTCCTTAAGGTTTTTCATACTAGTATGTCCTAACCTCCTACCCAAGAATCATCATCACATTTACTATCATCTGGAAAATTTAAAGTATAAACGAAACAATTTTGACTTGCAACAAATTTAACTTCATTATAGTTACTATCAACAATCCTACATTCATTTTTATTAAACAGTAAATTATATCCTCTATCACACAATTGTCTTACACATAACAAATTTTGTTTTAAATCATCTACAAGTAAAACATGCTCAATAAAAGATTTGTTTTCATTTTCTATTTTTCCTATACCATTAATCGTGCTTTTATGATTATTATTGAATCTAACCATACATCCACCATGGTTTTCCAAATTGCTCAGCAATTCATTCCTTCCTATCATATGTGTGGAACATCCATTATCAATGATCCACTTGGAATCCTTTCTTTTCTTTTTAACCTACAATAGAAGAAGACAATAAAGTTTTTGGTACCCACATGTTTTTGGGTCTATGGGGATTAGTTCTAACCATGTTGAATTTGTTTAGAGAGGGTAACTACATTTTTTTCCACCCCCTCTTGAGAAAAAAAACATAATCCCCATTGCATACTCTTCTTATGTAGCCCCCACAATAGGTTATATCATCAAAACTATATGAGGGTCTATATGCAAGAGTGCACTTATGCATATGCTCTCTATCGTATATACGCAATGTCTCTAGATGCATTTCTTGACAATTATTTGATTTTATTTTTTAGCATGCTATTTTCTTCTTTCAAGTCATAGTTGATACAATTAGTCTTGCATTTTTGATCAAGAGAATATTTATTTTCCTTTACCAATCTACTGATTGTCTCACACAAAGATTCATTTTCCTTTTCAAGGTCAACAAGGCATGCAATTGTATTTTATTTTTCAATCAAAATTCCATTTTCCTCTCTAAGTTTTTCAATGTCAATCAAAATCATATCATTTTCTTGTTGCAAATTATCAACACAAGAAGTTCCCTTTTTCAAAAATTTCTTTTGCTCTTTATAGTTATCATGCATGGTCAAATATGCATCCATGAGCTCATCATAATCACAAATATCATTATCAATAGAGTTTTGTGAATCAGAGTGTACCTCGTATTCTTCTACCATAAAGCACAAATTAGCTTGTTCTTCCTTCGAGGCATTAGATTCATCATCAGTCAACAAGCAATGTTCATCCCAAGTTGCCTTGAGTGCTTTCTTGAACTTTTCATGCTTCTTTGATTTCTTCTCCTTCTTTCCTTGTTGATTTTTTAATAATGGGATGTTGACCCCTCATACTTGGGGTTATAAAATTGTTATCGCAATTAGTTTGGGCCAAACATCCAGCCCCTCGTGATTTCGGTTGGTGTGCAAGCACAGCACTCCCCCCTAGTGTGCCAGCCAGGGCACCCTAGAGGTATGGACTAGTTGCCGATTTTATCAACCGGAACCTAGACCTCCCAAGCGATACTCCCACATTGTTTTCCACCCCACACATAGCAACTAGGTCTAGCCCCTGTTACCTACAAGTGTTTCCCAGTTGCAAATGTGCTAGCGTTCGGTCACTTTTTGTTGAGTTATTCGAAACATCGTAAACCTTGTTCATTGTGTCACCCCTTGAACAATGGACCTACTCCGTTGCGTCACCCTTCACACAACGAACCTACTCCATTGAGTCTTTCCTCATGCAACAAACCTACTACTATCTTACAATGGAACTTCCCCTGACATCAAAGTAAATTTTATTAGTCAGTCGATAGTTTCGTCACATAGATGGAACTTCCACTCGCACTTTGCTTGGGAGATATCCGTTTGGTGGATTTTCCTCTAGAGGTTAGAGGAAATTTTGTTGTTCATCGATGGAAGTTTCGTTCCGTCAATAGTACATCCATTTACTCTTGTGTTTGGGAGGTGTCCGCCCCCTTTTTAGTGGATTTTCCTCTAAAAGTCAGAGGAAGTTCCATTGGGTGTAATATCTTTATGGTACGATTGTAATGTTGACCCCCATGCTCAACACCTACATGGCTGCCAGGTAAAACATGACTGCCGGTACATCACCCTGGCTACCGATTCCCCGACTCTTCCCCAGGCAAGAAGGATTCCCCTTCGTCCCTTCGAGGGACTCGATAGAGGAACACAGCCACTGGCCCACAAGTAGCAGGTAGCTAGCCCGCAAGTACTCGGTAGCATGCCTACCGCTCACCGAAGTAGAGCAGATTGGCCAGTAGTTCCGCCTCTAGGACAAAACTCCCACCAGCACATGGCGAGTTTTTGCGGCAGTTCCGTCGGCCAGATGGAACTACCGCTAGTACTAAGCATTCCACAACGAAAGTGCCATTTTCCACAACTTCTGTTCTTTAATCCAGGCTAGCCGTAAAGTAAAGTTTGTAAAGTTACGGCCAACCATAGAGTAAAGTCTATAAAGTTATGGCTAGGCGTAGAGTAAAAGTCCGTAAAGTTATGGCTAAGCATAAAGTAAAGCCTGTAATGTTATGGTAGTCGTAGGGTAAAGCTTAGTACCCCATCCCACTCAACTGAGACCGAGTCCCAAGGCGAAGTACATGGCGGCCAGTCCATAAGTCGGTACCCAATCCTAGCTACCCATTGCCACATTCCCCTTCAACCATGGGTTAAGCTCCAGCCCCACACCAAGACACCAGACGCTCTCTCGATTGGACATCAAACCCCTCTACACACCAAGCTTGTGACTAGGCTGATACTGACAATCGATACCTTCCACCTAGTAGCTAACCCATTGGCCACGGCCACTAGCTGACACTTGGGTGACACATTAGAATGAGAATGTCAAGGTATAGTGGGATCAATCACTTAGATCTTGCAATTAATCATTCATGTAAATCATGGGACCCATTGTCCAGAACTCTCTAGCTTCCGCCTCCTCTCAAGCCAGCAGTTAGAACATCCATTCAGTGTTTTGCCCACACTGCTAGAGGAGCAACATCTTAGGGCAGAATTAGGGGCATTTTGCCACGCCCCATTTTCGTGCGCCTAGCAGCCAGAGTAGCAAGTGAAGCTAAATGGCCTTGCACTTCTAGCAGGCGAATGTGACAAGTCCATCGCATCCTCGACTGGAACCCACTCCAGCAAGTCGAAAGTCGACATATCGAATCGATGTTCTGCTAGGTGACCGAGAGGCCAGCCCTTGATAGGTACGCTTCCCTTGCCCCACTAACTCCCTTACTATGACTCTCACGTCGCACTTTGCATGCACAATAGGCAGGTCCGTCCTTCGGTTCATCCTACCATGTCGGTGCTAAAAAGGAAAGGGGTCGACAAGGCTAGCGACACCTCCATCCTCAAGAGTCGACCTACGTTCCAGGTCTCAATCCACCGGAAACACTCTTGCCCTCTCCTTCACATCACCATGAGCTTCTGGGTCTCCATCCGCTAGAAGCCGCCTTCTAAAAACTTATCAGTAGTCTATTACCATACCACCAGCCAAACTCTACCACCCTATCGGCCCCTAGTTAGCTTTCGCGTCATCATCATCCGGAAGCCGCACCCTTGGCTGGTGGTGAGAACGGTCTGTAGTAGTAGTTGGCACATTCGGCTCAAGACGTGCTATCCAGACCTTAGGGACGAACCACCAGCCCCAAGAGTGTTACCACATATAGCCGGGTTACCATGCTAACAACTTGAGCACCTAAAACTTTTCAACTCCGACGGCGTCAAGACAAAACATAGAGAGTAGTCCAGGTTTATCCCAATCTCCATGGTACTTGCTGATTCTGAGCATTTACTAAATAGTGGCGAGAGATCCCTTCTCCCCCAAGTGAGCATCAAAGTTCCCTCTTTCTAACTAGCTTGAGCACCACCCAACAATGAGGGAGATCTCCAACCACGGCTCCCTCTAGGTAAGGTATCCCTCTTGGACCCAGTTGCTACACTATCGGGTTACTCAGCTTGCCAATAGCACATGGGGGGGGGCTAAAATCGTTTTCTATTTAGTTTTTATTTTTATCTTCCATTTGTAAAGAAAAAAAAAAAACCAACAAAAGGAAGGAAACACAAAAAAAGAGAAAGAAAAGAAGAAGAAGAAAAGTCAGTGGCTCACATTCTTCTTCGACGGAAAAGAAAAAAAGAGAGAAAAAAGAAAAAGAAAAGAAAAGAAAGAAAAGTTACTTGTTGTTGAGTCCTAAAAATTGAAGGACTCCTGTGTAGGGGAAGGGTAGATTTTAGGATTCCATTGGCTGTTGGTATCTATACCTGGCTTGTTGAGATTGACCAAGTACTCTCTTCTTTTTCGAGCTTGCCAACCCATCAAAGTCAGCCATCACAACTGGGTGCTAGAACCCATTTGCCGACACCCACATCTTCTATTCTCTCTTGTCCAAGCACTTGACATCCCAACAAAGTCGTCAAATAGGACTTGGCGTCCCACACACAAGACCCAGCAGTTGCATCCTTAGTAGCACTGGGCTTGGCATCCTGTTAAAAGTCGCCTCCACCATTGAGTTCCAATGCCCAGGTTTTCAGAACCCACACTATTCTATCTTTCTGTCTCCTCACCACAGAGCGAACTTGTGAGGATGAATTAGCAAAGCCATGGGCAGAGGAACAGCCTTAGGATCTCTCCTTTGGACCTGTCCTTGTTGCCTTAGGGTCGCTTCCACTGGACCAAGGAACGTCGCCTGTTGGCTTCTCCAATTTAAAAGTCTAGCGGCCCTTTTCATTGTAAGGTGAGCCAACTTTCATTCCCCAACAGGTTCAGATAGCACCATTGAGCCAGAATAGCCACATTGTGTGGGCTCTATCACAAGCAATTGCCACAAATCCCCCATCACCTTCTACATGCCTATGTCTCGTCCCGTTCAATATTGGTTAACACACTTGGCATTCGCTGCCCTTACAACACTAATGGGACCGGATATAGGAGGATGAGCCATAGTAGATTGTCTTAACACCTTCACACGTTTTATCACTCACACTCATAGACAAGGGGAGGGGACGACACCTCCTCCCCACCTAGGGTGATTAACATTTGAACAAAGCATGCAGGTGAATAAGTGACTTTGCTCAAGCAACCGGCAACCACTCCTAAGACTTGGCTACCCACAAACAACCGACACCTTGGTCGCGTCCAAAGTTAGGACGCTAACTGTTATTCACAAAAACAAAGGAGGTATAGTTGCGCACCACCTAACTTAGATAGCTAGCTGCCACTACAGTGACCCGGCTATACGCCCTTCTCCTCACTCACTCGCACTCAATATCGTGCACACACCGTTCTAATATTCATACTTGCATAATCCACATGGAAAGCATTTTTATAAAAGGAAAATTGCATTCTGATTTCAATATTATGCAATTACAAAAGTGCATGAGTACATCAGTCAATCGGCCTCACTCCCCTTTCAATATTCGGTCCTCTGACACTCGGCCCTTTGGAACTCTCGCTCGATCTCCCAAGCTTCCATCCACTCCAGTAGCCCTACCAGTTGGTCTTTGCGGGACATCACCTGCAAGAGAACATCATTGTGAGTGGCTAGGTGGTCCATTGTCGTCCACAGGCAATCACCCATGGAAGACAAAAGCATCTCCACGAACGAGGCACCAGCAACTGCGGTAGTGCCTGGGGGTGCAGCTTGGGAAAGGAGAAGTGGTGGTGGAAGCGGTTGGGCAATGTCTGGTAGACGGTCTGATGGATGGTTCGACAAAGGGCCCGACAAACGAACTGGCATGCTTGGAAGTGAGCCTCTCATAGTGACCCAAGTCCATTGCTGTGATGGGTTAGATCAGCAGCATCATCATTAGCCAATTGCTGGTCGAGATGCGTAAGAAGTCGACTAACTCAACCAAGGTCTCTCCAAACAATAGTTTGCTTGGGGGCTACCACCTAGGGTTGATAACACCTCGCATCTGCTACTGGACTGCTGCTGCCCAATTCACCTGAGGCCCGGTCACCACCGCAAAGGTCGTGAGGTACGTCACCGTGCTCAGCTCGTCCCATTGTCCCCCTTTCAGCAAGATCGTATTATTCAAGACAAAGGAGAAGAGGTGAGCGATCAGGTTTAGGTCGTGAGTCTTCTCCACCTGCCAGTCAGACACGACATCCACTACCATTGCTGCGTTGATGTCTATGACATTCCACAAGGTGCTTTCGAGGGGAGCAAAGACGTCCACTCTCGACAACCGAAGGTCGAGCACCTCGACCAACAGCATGTCGGATAACATGACTGGCCCCATCCATAAGCACAACACAAGTTGAGACTCCACCTCTGACAGGTTGGAGTACATCTCGATGACCAGGCCAGGAATGGTCTCCCCCTGGTGGAGATCACGCAGGAACTAGAGTAGGCCCACCGCGGTGAACAACCGCTCCACCTCCAACAGACGGTCGTAATCAGCCGACCGACCGTAAAAGATTCCCTTCCCCTGTAGGCAGTCATCCACGAGGAGGAGCTCACAGTCTGCATCAACTGGCAAGATGCCCTTGGGACCTGCCTCATTGTACCGGGTGGCTGGGCGAAACCAGGGAAGGGCCAACCAGATGGACTCAACGTCTGAACCTATGTCATCGGGCTCTCTCAGCGACATGTTGGAAGACACTGGTTGGTGCCGCTATGTGCTGACCATCATCTACTGATGCACACCGTGAGGAGCTTTCAACGACTCTTCATCTTCTGCACCTCCCTCTAGCGCCCAAGAACACATCCCCATAACGTCGGTGTCTCCCCCACGTCGCTCTGACACCTAGATTCATGACACAGCGTTTGTCGAAGCAGGATCACATCCCCCATCCATTAGTAGTTAAGACACTTGTAGCCGAAAGGCCTCTACTTGGTCAGGACGGGTGAGTTCCTCCGTTGGGAGGTCCTTCATTTCGAACAAGAGGGTGTCCATCCACTACCACACCAGGTCATAGGGGGCAGCAGCCATCCACCGGGCACGTCCCGTGACCTGTTTTGTCTAAGGCATCTAGAAGAAGAAGAGGAAGGAGGAAGGTGTCATTGCCACAATTAGAGATGCCGAAAAGCGAAGAAACCCTTTCTCTTCAACCTCGCAAGAATGGTGAGGGTTTGCAAGTGCCCTGATGCCCTTTCTATAGGAAAATCGTGAAAGGACGTGATGTGGCAAGTGCATGCACTAGATGCATACATGTTGGGTATACCCAACAGCATTTTAATGGCCACCCATCTAACCAGTCGACACTTTAAGGCATCTTCCGGTTAGGCGACCGGAAGTGTAAGTCCATACCCTTTTAAGCATCTTCTGGTTAGCCGACTGGAAGTGTAAGTCCATACCCTTTTAGGCATCTTTCGATTAGGCGACTGGAAGTGTATGTCCATACCCTTTAAGGCATTTTCTAGTTAGGTGACCGAAAGTATAAGTCCATACCCTTTGAGGCATCTTTCGATTAGGCAACCGGAAGTGTAAGTCCATACCCTTTAAGGCATCTTCTGGTTAGGTGACCAAAAGTGTAGGTCCATACCCTTTTATGCATCTTCCGATTAGGGGACTAGAAGTGTAAGTCCAAACCCTTTTAGGCAACTTCCGGTTAGGCGACTAGAAGTGTAAGCCTATACCCTTTAAGGTAGCTTTTGGTTAAGTGATCGGAAGTGTAAGTTCGATCGCTTTTAGGAATCTTCTGATTAGGTGATTGGAAGTGCAAGTCCATACCTCCCAAGGCAGCATCGAGTTAGGCAACCGCAAGCATAAGTCCAACCCGCATTTGGCAGCTCTCGATTAAGCTACCGAGAGTGTAAGTCCATACACAATTCTTTCCCATCCACACAACTAGACAGGTGAGTTCCTCCGTCAAGAGGTCCTTCATTTCCAATGAGAGGGTGTCCATCCACTACCACAACTGGTCATAGGGTGAAGCAGCCATCCGCCGGGCACGTCCCATGACCTATTTTGTCTGAGGCATCTGGAAGAAGAAGAGGAAGGAGGAAGGTGTCGTCGCCACAATTAGAGATGCCGAAAAGCGAAGAAACCATTTCTCTTCAACCTCGCAAGAATGGTGAGGGTTTGCAAGTGCCTTGATGCCCTTTCTATAGGAAAACTGTGAAGGGACGTGATATGGCAAGTGCATGCACTAAATGCATACATGCTAGGTATACCCAACAGCATTTTAGCGGCCACCCATCTAACCAGTCGACACTTTAAGGCATCTTCCGGTTAGGCGACCGGAAGTGTAAGTCCATACCCTTTTAAGCATCTTCTGGTTAGCCGACTGGAAGTGTAAGTCCATACCATTTTAGGCATCTTTCGGTTAGGTGACTGGAAGTGTAAGTCCATACCCTTTAAGGAATTTTCTAGTTAGGTGACCGAAAGTATAAGTCCATACCCTTTGAGGCATCTTTCGATTAGGCGACCGGAAGTGTAAGTTCATACCCTTTAAGGCATCTTCCGGTTAGGTGACCTAAAGTGTAAGTCCATACCCTTTTGGGCATCTTTCGATTAGGCGACTAGAAGTGTAAGTCCATACCCTTTTAGGCAACTTCCGGTTAGGCGACCAGAAGTGTAGGCCCATACCCTTTAAGGCAACTTTTGGTTAAGTGATCATAAGCGTAAGTTTGACCCCTTTTAGGAATCTTCTGATTAGGTGATGGGAAGTCAAAGTCCATACCTCCCAAGGTAGCATCGAGTTAGGCAACCGAAAGCATAAGTTCAACCCCCCTTTGGCAGCTCTCAATTAAGCTACCGAGAGTGTAAGTCCATACACCATTCTTTCCCATCCACACGACTTGACAGGTGAGTTCCTCCATCAGGAGGTCCTTCATTTCCAATGAGAGGGTGTCCATCCACTACCACACCAGGTCATAGGGTGCAGCAGCCATCCACCAGGCACGTCCCATGACCTATTTTGTCTGAGGCATCTGGAAGAAGAAGAGGAAGGAGGAAGGTGTCATCGCCACAATTAGAGATGTCGAAAAGCGAAGAAACCCTTTCTCTTCAACCTCGCAAGAATGGTGAGGGTTTGCAAGTGCCTTGACGCCCTTTCTATAGGAAAACTGTGAAGGGACGTGATGTGGCAAGTGCATGCACTAGATGCATACATGCTAGGTATACCCAATAGCATTTTAGCAGCCACCCATCTAACCAGTCGACACTTTAAGGCATCTTTCGGTTAGGCGACCGGAAGTGTAAGTCCATACCCTTTTAAGCATCTTCTGGTTAGCCGACTGGAAGTGTAAGTCCATACCCTTTTAGGCATCTTTCGGTTAGGTGACTGGAACTGTAAGTCCGTACCCTTTAAGTAATTTTCTAGTTAGGTGACCGACAATATAAGTCCATACCCTTTGAGGCATCTTTCGATTAGGCGACCAGAAGTGTAAGTTCATACCCTTTAAGGCATCTTCCGGTTAGGTGACCAAAAGTGTAAGTCCATACCATTTTAGGAATCTTCTGATTAGGCGACTAGAAGTGTAAGTCCATACCCTTTTAGGCAACTTCCGGTTAGGCGATGAGAAGTGTAAGCCCATACCCTTTAAGGTAGCTTTTGGTTAAGTGATCGTAAGCATAAGTTCAACCCCTGTTAGGAATCTTCTGATTAGGTGATTGGAAGTGTAAGTCCATACCTCCCAAGGCAGCATCGAGTTAGGCAACCGGAAGCATAAGTCCAACGCCCCTTTGGCAGCTCTCAATTAAGCTACCGAGAGTGTAAGTCCATACACAATTCTTTCCCATCCACACGACTTGATGAGGAGCCTTTAGGCAGCTCTTGATGAATCCTTCGAGAGTATAAGTCTGGTCCTCACAGGTCAGAGTGCTTCCTGTCTGGACCCCTCCACACTTCTCTTGATGCACTCCAAGAAAGTCTTTCCCACCTAACGAGTGATGGGTGATCACAAGGTATTCTCCTTTCAAGCCTCGTTCTATCCATCATCAACGCGTGGGGGGTCATTCAACCTTAGGACTTCGGTTTCCTTCCACTAAGGTCATACAACCACGCCTAAGGAGGGGCATTCTGTTGATCCTCATGCTCAATACCTACAAGACTGCCAAGTAAAACACAACAGCTGATACATCACCCTGGCTACCAGTTCCTTGCCTCTTCCCCAAGCAAGAAGTATTCCCTTTCTCCCTTCAAGGGACTCGGCAAAGGAACATAGCCGTCGGCCCACAAGTAGCCGATAGCTAGCTTGCAGGTACCTGGTTGCATGCCTACCTCTCATTGAAGTAGAGCAAATTGGCTGACAATTCCACATCTAGGACAAAACTCCTACCAGCACTTGGCGATGTTTTGCGATAGTTCTGCCAACCAGATGAAACTATTGCGAGTACTAAGCATTCCATGACAAAAGTGCAATTTTCCAAAACTTCTATTCTTTAATCCAGGCTAGCCGTAAAGTTATGGTCGGGTGTAGAGTAAAGCCCATAAAGTTATAGCTAGGCGTAAAGTAAAGCTTGTAATGTTACAGAGGCCATAGGGTAAAGCTCAGTACCTCATCCCACTCAACTAAGACTGAGTTCCGAGGTGAACTACACAGTAGCCTATCCATAAGTCGGTAGCCAATCCTGACTACCCATCACCGCATTCCCCTCGAACCATGGGCTAAGCTCTAGCCCCATACCAGGACACCAGATGCTCTCTTGGCTAGAAATTGAGCCCCTCAGCATGCCAGGCCCACAATTGGGTTGATCCCGGCAAACGATACCTTCCACCCAATAGCTGGCCCATTGGCCATGGCCCTCGGCTAACGCCATGATGATACATTTGAATGAGAATTTCAAGGTATAGCGGGATCAATCACTTAGATCTCACAATTAATCAATCACGTAAATCATGGGACTAAATCAAAACGTACCCATATTTACCATCTTTGGATCACCCTTTATGGAAGGTAATTCCCTATATAAGGGTACATCCTTTCCATGCGAAAGAAAGGCTTTTTCGAAGTTTTTGAAGGAGAGCTTTTTGAGGTTTTCACCAAGAACTCCCTTTTGAACCCATCGAAGGATGAAGGACTCTTGAGCGTGCCGACCAGAGTAGGGACTTCCCAACCATCATCGGCTTCCCCTTGCAAGTAAACCTTCTATTCTTCTGGCGAGAAGAGCCCCTCCCTGCGGTCGCATAATGCTATGCACTCTAGGGAGGACGACCTCCTTCTCTCCCTCACTGTAATATCCTTCGTTAGCCTCATGCATCTTGTAACCATGACTAGACTGGACCTTCCCCACACACAGGGAATGGTCGAAGGATGTGCCTAGGTTCATTCCTTCAGATACACTTCCGAAGGTACTAGCATCCACCCACCCCGTTGAGTGAAACCAGCTAGGATAGGTCGAGATCAATTCCGTCATGGTTCATTTTCCATGTTTTCATATGAAAACCCACATTTCTTTACGAGTTTAATGATTATATTGTCATATTTTTTGGTGCATCTTTTTATCAAAAATGCTAAGCCACCATTAAATGCATCATCTCCACTTACAAATGACACTCTCCCCAAAGGTTTCTCGCCTCTCCTATCTTTCGAGATTGGTGCATGAATCCTTGCACGTAGAAGGAGAGGAGGCGTACCGAGCATACTTCTAGCCTCAAACCCAGATGTCCGGTAGGAAGACTAGCACTCTCACCTGACCTTCTGCTCTTCAGCCAAAGGTCTATAGCGAAAACATTACGGCCCTAACTTTACGGCTAGCCTAAACAAAAATGGAAGTGTCGTTAACCAAGCATTGATAAATACAGAACTTCCAGCTGACCAGCAACCGTTAAATGAATAATGGGTTCATTGCATGAGGGGAGACTCGATGGAGTAGGTCCATTGAGTGAGAGGCATGAGGCGGAAGATGAAATGAGTCTTCTACCTGGGATGTTTGGCTTCTACCTGATATAGCTGGAAACTGGCTTGAACTTCTGGGGTGCCCTGGTTGGCACCTGGAAGTACAACACTTAACTCAAACCTGAATGGTGATAGGCCGAATGTTTTGCCTAGACTAACCATGACGTTAACTGCATATTCCCAAGTATGAGGGGTCAATAGTGAGTAACACCACAACTCTTAAGCCGTTAATGTTACAATTTGGTGGTGTCTATTTATAAACCACCTTGCTTTCTTGTGAGCCATTAGAATTCCACAAGAAGACTTAATATATATATATTCATTTCTAATGTACTGTTTCTTTAATTATTAAAAAATTATGCCCTTATCCTTACTTTTTGCTCATGTATTGCAATTGCACTCAATTTATTTAGCATTACTCTTGAATTTAGTATGATTAATTTTGTCGAGTTTAATGCACTCTCCATTTGCTTAGTATTATGTTATATTTTTAATTAAGTTAGTCTTTGCATGTTTTTTCTCTTCTATACTAAAATTTTTTATTTACATTGAAGATGATGTAAAGTTTAGGATGGTGGGGAGCGCATGCTAAAATTTTAAAGTTTTAAAAATTTTCAAACATTTTTGATAACTTTGTTGATTTTCTTGTTTGTTTTCATGTTTTTAAGATGAAGTCAAACTTAAAGGAATGTAACTTTTAAGTGTTGTTATTAGGATTATTGGGAAGACCCTATCATATTTTGAGAGAAGAATCTCTAGAGCCAAATTCAAAAGAAACCTATTGCCTTTAGAGGAGATAGATTTCAAATTAAATATATAATGGGTGGAGTTTTCTTGTTTCATTTGAATTACTGTCTTGCCAACCTTATTTTTTCTGGAACAATTATTTTCTTTTCTCACTATCCCATCTATGTGGAGAGATAAACCTATGCCAAGTGCCACCATAAAAAACTGATTTATTCATTATATTTCTTTTATTTTGGTGAGGATTATTCTAGGATATCTCCCAAACTTCTCTAAGTTAGAGGATATGTAGAGGAAGGTAGCAAGTATATAAGCTTTAATATGCTATAAAGTTTCTTTGGGAATTAGTTGTGGAGATATGAGGCATTATTGCTATTCAATTAAGGGTCATTGGTTCATCTTTGTAGTTGCATTTGTTGTTACGCAGTTTTGTTATTAATGTTTTGTTAAAAAAAAAAGAAAAAAAAGAGAGAAAAAAAAGGAAAACATCAAAAGAGAAACCAAGGAATTAATGTCAATTTGGGGAAGAAAAAGGGATACTTGGAGTCACTCAGGATGTGAGGGTGAAGTGGAATGTTATCAACAATTGAACATTTTGAGTAATGATATATTAACTATCTTATCACTTGTTTACCAATAGAAGCAGTTTCCAATATCTTTTATAGGAAGGAAGGGAATATCTTAGATTACCCCTTTTGTTTGTTGAGATGTGTGCCTGTTTTACATTCAAATGATCTACTTCTTTGATTGAGAGTGGAGAAAGAGTGAATTTTTTTTCTTGCTTGCACAAGACAAATGGTCCTTATGAATAGGTGACTTCCTATTCACATTCTAAGGAGAGTCTATTCAGTTTAAGGAAAAGGAGAGGGAGTGTTATAAGGCTGAGACACCTCATTTCTCAAAGATTTTCATAGCAACAGGTGATTCAGAAAATCCTTTGTTTGATTTTACTTCCTCTCACTCCTTTTTATTTATTTTTGTTTGAACATTGTGGGTGTGTCTACTAAAAACCCTTCAATGACACAACTCCACCCACCACTAGGGCAGCCTAGTCCTAAACAAAAGCATCAAATAATATGTCGTTTCCTTTTCCAAATATTTTTATCAAAATCAAAATTTTTGATCTCCTTGACATTCTTCTTCTGGTTGGTATTGTTTAGTCTCTCAAATTTTATTTAACATGAATGTGTTAGAATTGAATTGCTTCACTAGAGATAGGGTGAATAGTGAATCAAATAGAATTTTCAACAAAAAACAGAGAATAAAAAACAAACACAGAATTTTAAAGTCATTCTCTCAAAACAAGGTTAGTTCACTCCCCAAGGCCGACTATTGAGAGTTTTCACTATCTCCTTGAGTGTTTTACAAGTTTACACCCTAACATTTTACACCACTTTGCCTTTTCAGGCTCAACAAAGAAAAACCGTTACACTTTGTTTTTAGGCACAACAAAGATGTTAGGATCCATCACAACCACTAGAGGAGGGATGAATAGTGGTTTTCTAAAATAAAACAAATTTTCGTATGAAGTTTTGACTAAAATTCGAAATAAACGAAACACAAATGATGAAAATGATGCAAAAACGAAACAAATAACGTGAAATAAAGTTGGATACGAATTTTGGCACAAAATGACTTGTGAATAGTCAATTCGATGCGATAACTATAATGAAAATGTGGAAATAAAAACACAGGTTTTTTGGGTGGTTCACTGTAGAAAATTTCATTGTTGCTTAATAGATAAAACATTAAAGCATAGAAAATATAAAATTTTACATTTATAATCGCAAGCACACGATACCTATTGTATTAAGCATGTGTGACTATAGGTCAATTTCACAAGGAACTTGGCATAAGAAATTAATGGAAAGATGCAAGTTGAGTGTTTATAATAGAATGTTGTACAAACTATAGAAAACTTAATTTCTAAAATATCAAAAATTAAATAATATAAAAATATTCATGTACAATTGAAAGTGTAAATGAGCTAAAAATAATATTCACAAAATATACCTAAAGTATTATAAATGCTATTATTAAAATAATATATATATATGACACTATATAGATAAGGCAATGAACTAAATCCATTGTCTAACCAATAGAATAAAAAATTGAAATAATAGTAAACAATGAACATTCCACAAGGGATGGTGAACTATACGCACAGACTGATTGGTTTGAGCCAAACTCACCGCACAGAAGAGCTTTGTTTTTGCTCTTCCTATGTAATGTAGGAAGATAATAGCCCAATTGACGTTCAGCCCCTCCATGATGCAGTAGATGGCCCTAAATTTGTTTACATGAAGCACATCATAGTGTCCCTTTCTTTGGAACAAATTTGTAGACAGGATATGAGCAACAATTTTGGAATCTTTATTTAGATATACAATCCTATCAATCTTTTTGGCTCTTTCACTATATCACTAATAACAACATTCATGTCTTCATTAATAAAGAAATGATGATATGTAGTCAATGTAACATTGATTCCTTTATTAAACAACTTCAAGTTGAGTCCCCAAAATATTTATAGTAATAACGAAATGAGATCCATTAATGTAACTATCAAAACCTCCATCAATATCACCCATATTTGCATAAAACAGAGAAATTGCTTCAAGACATGCATCAATGCATGGAGGTTGTAAAAGTTAAACCAACCTTGTACCTCAAACATTTGATTTCTAAAAAGTCTTGTGGGAAATGAACTCCCACTAAATTCTCCAATGGGGATCTGTTCTTCCCCTCTTGACACATAGGATTGGGTATCCTTCTATTCTAGAAAAATTAACACTTCTTCCACACAAAATTTCTTTACCAAACTATTTTCCATGAAAGCTTCTTTTGCCCTTTGATCTCTAAAAGGTCTTGTGGGAAATGAACTCCCACTCAATTCACCAATGGGGATTTGTTCTTCCCCTCTTGACATGTAGGATTGGGTTTCCTTCCCCTTTCCCCTAAGAACGCATTGCATCTTCTTAGACATTCTTCCAACAAATATGCAATAAACAACAAAAACATTAAATTTCAACTGTAATCCATGAAAATCAACTAAAAATATCTCAAAATCACTAATTCTTGCAAAAACACACAGAGATCTAAGCTTAGTCGATGCAAAATCACAAGTTTCTACTAGAAAACATTGAATCTTCGTATCCCTTTTCCAAAAAATTTGAAAAATGATGTTAAGGTTCAAAAATCTACCTAAAAATGAGATGATAAGTTCGAATCTTACTCTAATAATTCATTTTCCTCAAAAATAGTGTGCTTAGGTCTACGGTGGAATGAGCTAAAGAAATTCCCCATTCAATCCTATTTATATGAGTGTAGTATCAGGTAATTCATTATAACGATTTTCGCAATCGTTATAATAATTTACTGTTACTCTTGTGAATTTTTTTCCCTAAATTGAACCTACGATAAATTTGTTATAATAATTCTCTTTATTTTTGTGGGTCTTTTAAAAATCATTATAACAAAACTAGGTTTCATTATACCAAAATAGTTTGTTTTAATCGTTATAACGAAATTTCAATTCATTATAATGAAATTTCAGTTTGCTCTTCGAAATGCTTTCTACAATGATTCATTACAATGATTTTACATTCATTGTACCATTTATTTTTTTTAGTTTAAAATTTTTACTTCAAACAATGTCATTCAAACAATATATTCCTAGACTCCTCCTAAGCTTAGTAAATTGTTACACATCTAAAGGTTTTGTAAATATATATACCAATTGCTCCCTTGTATCAATATACCTTAATTTTATATTACCTTTTTCAGTATTATCTCTCAAGAAATGATGTCTTATGTCAATATGTTTGGTTCTTGAATGCTGAATAGGATTTTTTGATAAATTTATGGCACTTGTGCTATCACAAAATAAATTTGTCTTAGAATAATTGAAACCATAATCCCTCATAGTTCTTTGTATCCATAATACTTGAGCACAACCAAGAGTAGCAACAATATATTCTACCTTAATAGTGGGTAGGGCTACATAGTTTTGTTTCTTGCTGCACCAAGAGCTTAATGATTGTCTTAGAAATTGACATGTTCCACTTGTGCTTTTTCTATCGGATTTAGATCCTCTAAAATCAGCATCACAATAGCTAGCAAGTTCTAATGATCCATCTCTAGGGTAAAATAATTTGTATTCAGTTGTTCCTTTTAAATGCCTAGGAATTCTTTTAACAATTACTAAATGTATCTCTCTTGGATCACTCTAGTATCTTGCACATGCACATACACTAAATATAATATCTGGGTGGTTAGCTATTAGATATAGTAATGATCTAATAGTTTTCCTATATTTTCTTTCTTCTACTTTTGGTCCTTTTAAATCAACTTCCAATTTTGTAGCCATTCCCATGGGTGTTCTAATTGTTTTACTATTTTCCATTTCAAATTTCCTGATTAACTCTTTGCAATATTTTTCTTGACTTACAAATATCACATGTGGTGTTTGTCTAATTTGAAGTTAAAGAAAAAATGTGAGTTCTTTAATGATGCTCATTTCAAACTCACTTTTGATGATATTTCCAAAGTCATGAGCAAGCTTCTAATTATTTGATTCAAAAATAATATCATCCACATTTATTTGTACTAATAATAAGTCATTGTTTTCCTTTTTGACAAACAATGTCTTATCAGCCTTTCCTATATCAAATCCATTTTTTTTTAAGAAATCCCCAAACCTCTCATACCAAGATAGTGGAGTTTGCTTTAATCCATAAAGGGCTTTCTTAAGCTTTAAGACATGATCAGGATGATCTAGGTCTTCAAATCTAGGAGGTTGTTTCATATAGACTTCTTCTTGAATAATTCCATTTAGAAATGCATTTTTCACATATATTTGATAAAGAGTGAAATTATGATGACTTGCATATGCTAATAACATTTTTATTGAATCTAGTCTAGCTACAATGGAAATTGTTTAATCATAGTCAATCTATTCTTGTTCATCTTTTGTTTTCCCATTTGGCGTGCTTCACAAATTGTCTTTTTCAAATTTGGCATTAGGCAAACCTCTAACTAAATTATTTCTAAATAATTCCTTAAGGCTTTTCATACTAGTATGTCCTCACCTCCTATGCCATACCCAAGAATCATCATCACATTTACTATCATCAGGAAAATTTAAAGAATAAACAAAACAATTTTGACTTGCAACAAATTTAACTTCATTAGAGTTATTTACTATCAACAATCCTACATTCATTTTTATTAAATAGTAAATTATATCCTCTATCACACAATTGTCCTACACTTAACAAATTTTGTTTTAAATCATCTACAAGTAAAACATGCTCAATAAAAGATTTAGTTTCATTTTCTATTTTTCCTATACCATTAATCGTGCTTTTATGATTATTATTGGATCTAACCATACCTCCACCATGGTTTTCCAAATTGCTCAGCAATTCATTCCTTCCTATCATATGTGTGGAACATCCATTATTAATGATCCACTTGGAATCCTTTCTTTTCTTTCTAACTTGCAATAGAAGAAGACAATAAAGTTTTTGGTACCCACATGTTCTAATCATGTTGAATTTGTTTAGAGAGGGTAACCACATTTTTTTCTACCCCCTATTGAGAACAAAAACATAATCCCCATTGCATACTCTTCTTATGTAGCCCCAACAATAGGTTATATCATCAAAACTGTATGAGGGTCTATATGCAAGAGTGCACTTATGCATATGCTCTCTATTGTATATATGCAATGCTCTAAATGCATTTCTTGACAATTATTTGATTTTATTTTTTAGCATGCTATTTTCTTCTTTCAAGTCATAGTTGATAATTAGTCTTGCATTTTTGATCAAGAGAATATTTATTTTCCTTTACCAATCTACTGATTGTCTCACACAAAGATTCATTTTCCTTTTCAAGGTCAACAAGGCATGCAATTGTATTTTATTTTTCAATCAAAATTCCATTTTCCTCTCTAAGTTTTTCAATTTCAATCAAAATCATATCATTTTCTTGTTGCAACTTATCAACACAAGAAGTTCCCTTTTTCAAAAATTTCTTTTGCTCTTTATAGTTATCATGCATGGTCAAATATGCATCCATGAGCTCCTCATAATCACAAATATCATTATTAATAGAGTTTTGTGAATCAGAGTGTACCTCGTATTCTTCTGCCATAAAGCACACATTAGCTTGTTTTTCCTTCGAGGCATCAGATTCGTCATCAGTCAACAAGCAATGTTCATCCCAAGTTGCCTTGAGTGCTTTCTTGAACTTTTCACGCTTCTTTGATTTCTTCTCCTACTTTCCTTGTTGATTTTTTAGTAATGGGCTGTTGACACCTCATACTTGGGGTTATACAATTGTTATCGTAGTTAGTCTGGGCCAAACATCTAGCCCATCATGGTTTGGTTTGGTGTGCAAGCACAGCATTCCCCATCTGCTAGCCAAGGCACCTTGAAGGTATGGACCAGTTGCCAATTTTATCAACCGGAACCTGGACCTCCCAAGCGATAGTCCCACATTGTTTTCCACCCCATGCATAGCAACTAGGTCTAGCTACGTTGCGTACTAGTGTTGCCTAGTTGTAGACGTGCTGGTGTTCGGTCACTTTTCATTGAGTTATTCGAAACATCGTAAACCCTGTTCATTGTGTCACCCCTTGCATAATGGACCTACTTTGTTACGTCACCCTTTACACAACAAACCTTCTCCGTTGAGTCTTTCCTCATGCAACAGACCTACTACTATCTTACAGTGGATCTTTCCTTGATGTCAAAGGAAATTTTATTAATCAACTGGTAGTTCTGTCACATAGATGGAACTTCTACTTGCACTTTGCTTGGGAAATATCTGTTTCCCCATTTGGCGGATTTTCCTCTGGAGGTTAGAGGAAATTTTGTTGTTCATCAATGGAAGTTTCATTCTGTCAATAGTACGTCCATTTACTCTTGTGTTTGGGAGGCGTCTGCCCCTTTTTAGTGGATTTTCCTCTAAAAGTGAGAGGAAGTTCTGTTGGGCATAATATCTTTATGGTACAACTGTAGTGTTGACCCCCATGCTCAACACCTATATGGTTACCAGGTAAAACACGATTGTTGATATATCACCCCGGCTACCGATTCCCCAACTCTTCCTTGGGTAAGAAGGATTCCCCTTCATCCCTTCGAGGGACTCAACAGAGGAACACAACCGTTGGCCCACAAGTAGTAGGTAGCGAGCTCGTAGGTACCCAATAGCAAGACTACCGCTCGCTGAAGTAGTGCAGATCTGCTAGTAGTTCTGCCTCTAGGACGGAACTCCCACTAGCACTTGGCGATTTTCCACGATAGTTCCGTCGACTAGACAGAACTACCACGAATACTAAGCATTCCACGATGAAAGTACCATTTTCCACAACTTCTGTTCTTTAATCCAAGCCAGCCGTAAAGTAAAGTTCGTAAAGTTATGGCCAGTTGTAGAGTAAAGTCCGTAAAGTTATGGTCAGGTGTAGAGTAAAGCCATAAAGTTACGACCAGGTGTAAAGTAAAGCCCATAATGTTATGGTGGTCATAGGGTTAAAGCTTAGTACCCCGTCCCACTCGACTGAGACCGAGTTCTAAGGTGAAGTACAGGACAATCAGTCTGTAAGCTAGTACCCAATCCTAGCTACCCATCGCCACATTCCCCTCAAACTGTGGGTTAAGCTCCAGCCCCATACTAGGACACTGGACGCTCTCTCGGTCGGACATCGAGCACCTCTACATGCCAGGCCTAGGACTGGGTTGATCCTGGCAACCGATACCTTCCACCCAGTAGCTAACCCATTGGCCGCAGCCACCGACTGATGCCTAAGTGATACATTCGAATGCAAATGTCAAGGTACAGCAGGATCAATCACTTAGATCTTGCAATTAATCAATCACGTAAATCACGAGACTGGATCAAAATGTACCCAGATTTACCATCAGCGTACAACTCAAAGACTAGCTAATCGCATCCTTGTCTGGAACTCACTCTGGCTTCTACCTCCTCTTAAGCTGGTAGTCAGAACATCCACTCAGTGTCTCACCCATACTACGAGAGGAGCAAGATCTCGGGGCAGAACTAGGGGCATTCTGGCCCCCCCCCCACTTTTCATGCGCTTGGCAACTAGAGCAGTGGGTGAAGCTAAATGGCCTCATGCTTATAGCAAGCGAATGCAACAAGCCCGTTGTGTCCTCGACCGGAACCCACTCCGGCTTCCACTTTCAGACAGGAGGTTAGAAGTCGACGTATCCAGCCGGTGTTTTGCCAGGTGACCGAGAGGCCAGCCCTCAATAGGTACGCTTCCCTTCCCCTACTAACTCCCTAACTATGACTTGCATGTTGCACCTTGCACGCACAATAGGCAGGTCTGTCCTCCAGTTCATCTTACCGTATCAGTGCTAGAAAGGAAAAGGGTCGACAAGGCTAGCAACGCCTCCATCCTTGAGAGTCGGCCTAGGTTCAGGGTCTCAATCCACCAGAAAACACTCTTGCCCTCTCCTTCACATCCCAATGAGCTTTCGGGTCTCCATCTGCCAAAAGCTGCCTTCTAAAAACCTGTCAATAATTTGTTGCCATACCACCAGCCAGACTCTACTGCCCTATCGGCCCCTAGTTGGCTTTTGCGTCATCCATATCCAAAAGTTGCACCCATGGCCGGCGGTGAGAATGGTCTGTAACAGCAGGTGGCACATTCGACTCAAGCTGTGCTATCCAAACCTTAGGGACAAACCACCGACCCCTCGAGTGTTACCACATATAGTTGGGTTACCACGCTGAAGCACCTAAAACTTTTCAACTTCGATGGAGTTAGGACAAAATAGAGTGAGTAGTCCAGGTCTATCCCAATCTCCATGGTACTTGCTGATTCTAAGCGTTTAATAAATAGCAGTGGTAGATCGCTTCTCCCCCAAGTCAGCATCCAAGTTCCCTCGTTCTACCTAGCCTGAGTGCCTCCCAACAATGAGGGAGATCTCCAACCTCGACTCCCTCTAGGTAAGGTATCCCCCTTGGACCCAGTTGTGACACTATCGGGTTACTCAGCTTGCCAATAGCACATGGGGGTGCCAAAATCGTTTTCTATTCAGTTTTTATTTTTATCTTCCATTTGTAAAGAAAAAAAAAAAAACCAACAAAAGGAAGGAAACAAAAAAAAGAGAGAAAGAAAAGAAGAAGAAGAAGAAAAGTCAATGGCTCACATTCTTCTTCAACGAAAAAGAAAAAAAAAAGAGAAAAAAAGAAAAAGAAAGAAAAGTTACTTGTTGCAGAGTCCTAAAAATTGATGGACTCCTATGTAGGGGAAGGGTAGATTTTAGGATTCTGCCGATTGTTGGTAGTCCTATACCCAGCTTGTTGCAATTGACCAAGTACTCCCCTCTTTTCAAGGCTTGCCAAACCATCAAAGTCAACCATCACAATCGAGTGATGGAACCCATTTGCCAACACCCACGCCTTCTGTTCTCTCTTGTCCTAGGGCTTGACATCCCAACAAAGTCATCAAATAGGGCTTGACATCCCACACACAAGACCCACAAGCAGTTGCGTCCTTAGTAGCACTACGCTTGGCATCCTGTTGAAAGTCGCCTCCACCATCGGGTTCCAATGCCCACGTTTCCGGAACCTACACTATTCTATCTTTTTATCTCCCCACCACAGAGCAAACTTGTGAGGATGAATTAGTAAAGCCATGGGCAGAGGGACAACCTCAGGATCTCTCCTTTGGACCTATCCTTGTCACCTTAGGGTCACTTCCACTAGACCAAGGAATGTCGCCTGTCGACTTCTCCTATATAAAAGTCCAATGGCCCTTTTCATTGCAAGGTGAGCCACCTATTATTCCCTACCAGGTTTGGATAGCACCATTGAGCCGGAACAGCCACCTTGCATGGGCTCTATCATAGGTAGCCGCAACAAATCCCCCATCACCTTCTACATGCCTTGGTCTCATCCCATCCAATACCGATTAACAAACATGGCATTCGCTGCCCTTACAACACTAATGGGGTGGGATATAGGAGGATGGGCCACAGTAGATTATCTCAACACCTTCACACGTTTTATCACTCACACTCATAGACAAGGGGAAGGGACGACACCTCCTCCCCACCAAGGGTGATTAACATTTGAACAAAGCGTGCAGGTGAATAAGTGACCCAGCTGAAGCAACCGGTAATCGCTCCTAAGACTTGGCTACCCACAGACAGCCAACACCTTGTTCATGTCCAAAGTCAAGATGCTAACCGTTCTTCACAAGAACAAAGGAGGTACAGCCATGCACCACCCAACTCAGAAAGCTAGCCATTGCTATGGTGACTGAGCTAATACGCCACGTCACATGCAGGTAAAACTCATTGACAAAAGAGAATAGCATGCCTCCCGGTTCCATCAGCCGGCCACCACGACAGTGACCTAGCTATACACCTGTAAGCACTAAAATTGTGCTTCTTTTTATACTATTATTTATGCCTTTTAGAGATTAAATGATAACAAATGCATGATCATAACCAAGATTTTATTATTTTAGCATTTGATTGATTATGCATAAAAATATAATTAAATAATCCAAAATGC
>JAMKPZ010000748.1:0-124520 GCA_024699675.1 Amphibolis antarctica
ATCGGCGGGAAGGGAAATTTTTTCCGCGCGGCTTTTTTTTTCCAACACTCTCTCTCTTCATCAAACAGCCGTTCATCTTTCATCCAACGGGTGCCTACAGAACTCAGTTCTGTAGGCACCTACAGAACCATTAAACCCTTTATATAAATATAAATATATATAAATTTATATATATAATTTTTTACTTCATGATTTACCGACTCTAATATCACTTTGAAGGAACCTTAATGTTTTATTTTGTTTAAAAATTTAATACGATGATAATTATTATATATTATAATAAAAATTATTATTATTTTTCTATAAAAAATGTGAACGTTAACTTTTAAAAACTTCCTATTTATCTATTTGTACGCACAGAAATAACATTAAAAAAAATGATAAATTAAGAATTAACGAAAAATAATAAGATTTGACGAGAAATTATTGAATAATAGAAATATTTATACATGTATAAAAAATTTACAAGAATTAAAAAGAATTTATATTTTCCCATATAAAAAGAATTTATAAAAAAATGAATTACTATAAAAAAATTTATAATTTCTAATTACAGAAAAAAAAAAAATTGAATAAAAAAATATATATTATGAAATATAATTGTTATTATAAAAATAGGAGTAAGAATATGGAATATAATTGTTATTAAACACACCAAAAGAGTGGTGCGGAATAGAAGAGGTTTGGAATCCGGGGGCTTGATTTTCGAGGAGGTTGTGGGGTCAGGATTCTGCCACGACACACCAAAAGCAGGATGGTTTCATCGTTAAAATATTATAATTTTTTAATTTGTACTTTTTAAAAAAAAGTAATTTAATTTTGTTGTAAATATTTTTTAAATGTAATTGTAAATTTGTAATAATGTAAATATAAAATATGTAATTTATTAATAAATAAAAATTTAATTTAATTATATATATTGTTGTCTTATTTGTTAAATTGTTGAAAGTTAAATGTTGTTAAATTAAATTTAAATATTAATAGTTAAATACTTGAATGTTGAATGTTGTTATTTATTAATTAAATAAATATTTTTTAAAAATTTAATTATTTAAATATTAAATATATATAAATAATAAATTAATTAAAAAATTATGTAAGTTAAATAATATTTTTCGTACAAACAAATTAGATCGATATATCGACTAACACAAATAATGTCATATCAACGTAAACACGACACAATTGTCATGTATATCCAATTCCTCTCAGCCGAATGAAGCCTAAATCTTGTCAATCATGTTTCTTTCAGGTAGGTCCTACACATGAATTGTTTATTTTTACTTTAGATAGTAAAATTGACCTCTTAATTAAAATATTAGCAACTTGAGATACTGATTCAATGTTGAATTTTGCCACTTATGATGTGATAATCGATTTAAAATATGCTTTGTTCTTTTCTGATGCATGAGATTACCTGCAATGTGGATAGTGATGTTACTGTCGCAATGCAATTGGGTTGACAAATGAATTGGAATATCTACATCAAAATATAAATATATTAGTTATGTAATCTTGCAAGTAGTAGTAGCCTGGATTTTACCTCGGCAGACAGAAGACTAACGCACAATGTGTTTTTTCTAACTTTGTTTATTTGTTCAGTTTCAACTATGTATAAATTTTAATGTATCATTCTTATTATATAAATTTTTACTTCACAATTTATTATATAGTTTTAACATTATTTGTAAAATTACTCTTAATTTTAACTTTTTTCAGTTGTTAAAATTGAAATAAAATTGGAGTTTCATTGACAAACGAGATCCAATAGTCATCTAAGAAATAAAAGAATCTTTAAAGAAATGACAACTATGGTCTCATTTGCGATCAACTTTAATTAACTTCGAAAGTTAGATAAAATTGAAGTTGAAGTTAATTTTGTAAATAAAGTTGAATCTACACAATAATTAAAGTAATAGAAATTTATACGTTAAAATTTATACAGTGATAATGATTTTAAAAGTGATTTTAGATATTAGTTGAAGTTAATCTCAAATGAAACCTATATATAGCGATCTAAATCACAATAATAGATAAGGTTAAAATAAAATCACTTTTCCTTAGACTTGTTTGAGAATAAACACAAACTAGCAAATTTAGGGTTTAGAAACTACTAAGTTTCTCAACTTGAAATAGGAGGTGCAGCCTTGTAGTACAAAGGTCATTTGATTTACCCAACTTCAAAATTCAACTACTGTGATGTCTAAAATCGCTGGTTTCCAAACGCATCCATAAAGTTTATGGAAAAAACAAAAGAGGATTGCCTACTGCCAAATTTGCCTCTACAAAAATAGTAGTAATTAGAACTGAATCTTTAAAATTCAGTTTCATTCAATGCAACTGAATTTTCATCTCCCACCCAAAAAATGCAATGTTAGTAGCATAATTATTACAAACTTAGCACATCATCATGTAAGTTCAATAAGTGGGTGTTTGTACAAATAAAATTTGTGAAAATTGAATTAAAATAAATTTAATTTTAATAAATGAATGTATTTGTGCCATTAAAATTTAATTCAAATGAATTTCATTGGTACTATTCACATAAGGTAAAATATGAGAATTAAATTCACACATAAAGTGTACTAAATCATCTGAAATTCGTTGTTTACTCGAGCTCCACAGATAAAATATGTAAAAAAATAATAATATTAATGTAGATAAATAAGAACATATGAAATACATATATTTTATTTAAAATATTTATGATCTTCATTTAAAATAATAACATTTAATCTATTTATGTTATGATCTTCATTTATATTTGTTACCTATGATAAATAAATAACTTTAAAATAATAATTTTAAAATTTATAATTCCTGTAGTTTATATTATAATTAATAATTATCACTTTTAATAACATTTTCCTTGAAATTACACTTTTGATAGTTATTTTATATTAAAATTAAGTAATTTAAATTATATGTAATAATATTTCTTTAATTTAATTCTATTCAATTTCAACATGTATAGAAATATTCATATTTTAAATTTTAAAAGGTACACAAATATCTATGTACTAAAATTTATTTTCATCTAATTTAATTTCACTCAAAATAAATTCTCGTCAATTCATTTTCGTTCAATTTCACAAATACAAACTGACCCTAAACCCTAAATCATTGCAAAGAACTCATCTAATTGTTACAGCCTCACCTCATGCACACTGCACATGATTCCAAATACACATCTACCAAATGTGAAAATCTTGGTGTAGATATTCAACATTCTCAAAATCAGAAACTCCCCTTAGTAACACAATCCTAGATGAGACGTTAAAATTGACATTGAAATCTGTATCTTTGTCGAGGATCATCAAGCATTACTTGCAGCAAGTTCTTTTAATGGTGTTGATAACACAATCTTCTGGGGCTGCACAAAAGAGCAAGTGTCAGATTAGAACATGCATACGATGCCGTGAAATTGGATGAAAAGCCAACAAGTGCAATCAACTAGTGGCATTAGCTTTTCAACACCAGCTGTATTAACATATGCAAGAATATCATTTCTAGTATCATATTTCAAATAAGTTAGAAGCAAAAATCTAAATTTTAAGTACCACGTGAAGGAGTTGATGTGAATACACAGCATCAACAAAATATGTGGGCACTCCAGAGAATTTATAAGTCTTCTGTATTTAATTGTAAATGCACAGAAGATTGGATTTTTGGTGGAATATGCAACACCTTGTTTCCGTGGAAACTTCCAAGTTATACACCATGCTTCATACTGTTTATCATGGCATTGAAATGGTGACTACCAACATCCATTTTATTGATAGAAAGCTGTTATACATTGGACTAATTATGATTTTATGTTTAAAAGGAAACAACATCAACATTGGCATCACTTTACGGATCATTTATCTTTATCTGCATCACCATAATCATTTCATGTAGGACCACGCTTACACAATCAGTATTCCTGAAAGTATGCCAAGCCCTAAAAAGTATAACTGGCTTAATAAAATTTTAGGACTGAACCACAAACTAAAATGTGAATCAGAAATAACCTTTTTGTAATAACAATCCAATTCATAATATATCAGATGTAGAGTTAACCACGTGAATCATTTTCTTCCAAGTAGTTTTCATCCATTATCAAATCTTCGATTAAATTACATAGATTTAAATCTTTTGTTACAATTTCTAAGTATCTTTATGCTTATCTCTACTTTTAATTTCTTTTACACAAATTAATGTTTTCTCCCAATTGGTGCATTCTTTAATCTCACAAGGATATGTTCAAACCACCTATAATGATTTTCTCTTTATCATCAATAGGTGAAACATCTACATTATTTTCAATTAAATTATTTTTTAGCTTATCCGTTGTAGTATTACCATTCATCCAGCTAAGCATGTATAGCTCGACAAGGTTAACTTTTTATATATGGTCAATTCATCATGTTTTATGACCCAACATTTTGAGCCATAAAATATAATTGGGTGAATGGTAGTTTTATGGAATTTTCCTTTTAATTTTAAAGTTATCCTCCTATTACATAACATTCAGCATTATTCCTCTTCATTCATCCTACTTTAATTTTATAAATTCCATTCTTTATAAATGTGTCATTGCTACTTACCATAAATCTCAAGTATTTAAAAATCTTACTTTTAATTAACTCCCGAGATATGACCACAAAAAGATGTGTTAAATGTGTTAATGCGTGTGTGTGTGTGTTAATATCAAATAAATTTGGATCTCATGCGAGGCCCTTCAGTATTAGACTGGAAACAATTTTAGTTCTTTCATTAATCGTATCCCACTAACAGCACTTCCAACAAAACAGTTGTTCCATATGTCTTGCCCTCAAATCTCCTCTTACGGTGCGAGCCTAATGGGCTCTCTCTTAACCTTGTCAAGAAGTTCATTGCCAAAGGTCACCTACAACAGTTGACTAGTCAGCACTAGTAGATGGTGGTGGAGTGGAGGCTAACAATGAGGGAGAAGTCAAAGACCTTGGAAACATTAGCAAAGCAAGAGGGAAACGATCTTGGAAAGATCATACAAGAGGCATCTAAAGATCTTTGCTACCATTGCTACCTATTTTTTGGGTGGCCAACAATTGGACAAGGTGGAAGATGAGAGTGGAGCCAATGGAAAGAGATAAGCCAGGAGGCTTTGGTGGTAGCAATGGATGGAGTAGGGAAGATTAGGAGATTGTGGTGGTGGGCTGGCAATGATGACCTATGCTGTGGTGGTTGGAAAGAGAATGGTATGGCTAGGAATTCTCTCTTTCCTACTTGAATCTATCACACTTTTTGGATTCTAAAACTTAAAATCTGATATCATGTGAGAACACAAAAAATGAGTGTAAGAGGAAATGATTTTATTAGCAAACATAAGGTCTGTACCCATTTGTCTCCAAACCCTATATATAGGGCTATAATCCCTCATTAATGAATCTAATCACAATTATTTTTCCTCTCATAGAAAAAAGTAGTCAACTTCCTTTATTATTATTATGATTGTAAATGAAGTAGAGATACTATTATTCTTAAATTTAAAAAGAAAATATAGCTTCCTAAGAAATTAATCAAATTATTAATAAGAGATTCCATTTTAAAAAAATGCTGAGAACTTTGTCAACACATTATTTACTTCCTGAAGTATTATATCTAGATTACCGAACCCTTGCACCAATAATAGATAGATACTGACCTCTGCCAACTCCTCCTCGTGTTTCTGAATGAATGCTGTGTCTACTTTGCCAATTTTAAAGTCCTGTAATTGACAAACATGGATGAGATTCTCAATAATGGCAAATTTGTAACATATTTTTGTCATTTTTCGTCAAATCAAATAAAAAGGATAAATATTAACTGCACCTCAATTTCAAGAATAAGTTTATGGTAGTCAATGGTTGTAGGAATTCCTGAGAAGGTAAAGAAACAATCAACTCAAGAAACTGATGCATTGCTATTAAGCAAATATCCAAAATTATCATCTAAGCAGTTGACACAGATATGATATCCAACATTAGGATGCATTAAAGCTGATCATAAAAGTTTATTAATGATTCCATATGAATCATCTCCATAGATTCCACATCAACGAATCAAGGATTTTAAAGATAAAACTAATTGAAATGTTGATTTAGCTCCCAAATTTGAATCCTTTTACAGCATTGAAGATAATATTAACAAATCATTTCTTTAGGAATGAATGCAAACGGTTTTTCAGCTACATTACATACATGCTGTATTTCCTGTGTCTAGCAACTTCATGGATAAGAACCAGTAGCAAGTAACGTAATTAGTCTTCACCCTACTTTGAGTGAGGGAGAACTAGATTCATTAAAAACATCACTGTTATTAAAAAAACTTGAAGGCCAGGAGCTTTGCCACACATTAGTTATTCTGTTAGGAACATAGTCATCTAGATAAAGGTAAATGCTTGTCTTCATCCAAAGTAAATAAATACTACAGCCTTCAGTGAACTTGAAGGACAGGTAGAAATTCCTTTAACTTGTCAAAGGAAGTCATGAATCTGCATCTGGTGCCACACAACTAATGATAATCATAGCTTCTACAAACCTGGTTTTGTCCAAGGTGTACAAAACAACAACAATATAAGCTGTAAAAAGATTATACCTGAAGATCGAATATACTTAGCAGATCATTAACGATAAATGAAAGAAAGTCCATGAGAGTTCTAAATTCAAATCACACTCACAACACAATTTTTGGCATGATTATAATGAGATTAACCTGTAATAATAGTGTCATCTAAAGCCCTTTTCATGCGTTCAATTGCTTTCTCTCTCGTTGGAGCCCAAACAACAAGCTAGAAAAAAGGATGTGTTAGATAAACCTATCAGCATGATGACAACTGGTTTTTATTAAATAAACCAATGAACCATAAAAAACAGATCAGATTTTTCTAGAATCTCATGCTAACAAAATGAAATTGTTCCAGCAGATAAATGCAGTGTGGACATTGGATAGATGTGCCATTACTCTTAGTTCCAAGGAAATAAAAAGAAAACAAGAAATGATTACACACCTTTCCTAGCAGAGAGTCATAATTAGGCGGTACAACATAATCTTGATAAACATGGCTGTCCATCCTCACAAAAGGTCCTCCAGGTGGCACATATGTTGTTATTCTCCCTGCAATTTGAGTTTCAGCATATTAATCAAATATATAAAATGACAAAACGCAGTTAAAGAGCACTAAAGCATTTGATAAGAAATCTAAAAGAAATTGGCAATATCTTTATCTAAAATAAGTAGAATTCTACAAGGAAAGAATTTTCCAATGAAAAAATTGCAAAAATTCAGAAGGAACACTTAGGAATTATGATTAATGAGCTTTCAAGAACCAAAATAATAAAAAATAAGGCACAACACCTTTAAATGTAAAATTGTTATAGTCAGTAAGTCTTAGGGATTGAATTGAGAAAGAGCTACTACCTTCCAAAAGGATTGTAGCATCTAAACTGAACAGTGGACTTTACCCTAAGGTGGTTTAGTGAATGCACTTGGCAGTTATACAACTTGACATCCATCCCAGAAAGAGGGCAGATGGGAAATACCAGGTCCGGGCCGAAATCCTTTGAAAGCATCTTCAGCATTGATACGGCATTCAATTGAATGGCCTCTTAAAACAATATCTTCCTGTCAATGGCATGAAGATAGCTTTTAGCTACTAAACTACCGAAATCAGCATTACAAGTTCATATACCTGCGTGTATGCTATTCGCTCTCCAAGTGCCACACGAATCTGCTCCTCTATTAAATCAGTTGAGGAAATCATTTCTGTCACAGTGTGTTCCACCTATTTTTTAATTGGAATCAAGAAAATGAAGTAAGAAATAACAACAGAAACAATCAATGTCTTTATCTCATTACGTGGGGTCATCAGCTATATAAATCCTTTCCTTCCATTTATTTCTATCTACAATTAGATCTACTATTAATTTATATAATTTTAAATCATTTTTATATGATTTTTACATTTCTGGTCTTCCTCTACCTCTTTTGATCTCACCTATATTATTAATCGCTGGTCAAATTCATGCTATATAGAATATTTCCTTTTAATTTTAAGAGTATCTCCTTATCACAAAATACCCTAGATGCATTACTCTAATTCTTTCAACTTACTCTAATTTTGTGAATATCATCTTCCATAACTTTTCTATTGTTACTTATTATAGATCTTAAATACCTAAACTTGTTGCTCTTAAGGATTACCTGACCACCAAGTCATAGAGAGTGAGAGAGATGCATGAGTATAAAAATGTAAGTACCCAGAATCCAAAAACATACATCACCTGAATTCTAGTATTCATTTCCATAAAGTAGAAAGAACCTCTTTCATCCAGTAGGAACTCCACAGTTCCAACACCAACATAACCAATTGATGCAGCGGCTGCAACTGCTGCATCACCCATAGCTTTTCTCAGTTCAGGTGTCAAGACAGGTGATGGAGCTTCTTCCAGTAGCTTCTGATTCCTCCTCTGTTAGAAAAAAATCAAGTACGTTATAATAGAAAATTGAGGTAACAATTGCAATTCACAAGATCCAAACTTTCAATTAGATCTCAAGGTTGAATCTTGTATCTTGAATGATGAAAAAACCATTTCAACAGGCCCACAATTTTGCCTAAATTATTGATCTTCAAAGCATGAACATTCCTTTTCTTGATTGTTTCTGAATTTTTGCAATATTCTTTCATATATGTTATATAGATCATTTATTTGTTAATTACAACATCATATAGACATCACCCATGCAACCACTCTGAGTAAACAATTGCATACATGAATTGACTGCCCTTCACACAACCATGTTGATGTCCAGCCCATTTGTGAAACCCTTTCCCTAAAATGTGCATTACTAAATCTTAGCCACTAAGATGGGAAATTGATTTAAACTTGGGGCACTAATAAGTAATTAACTCAAAAAATTGCCCTGGTACAAAGATGTTGATGATACTTTTCAGCTTTTTGCAGCAAGACTCCTCGCATAGGATGAACCTCCAAGCATCCAACATCATCCCTATTGCTTCCTGACTCAATTTTATCCTTAATTACAAGTTATATCACGTTGGAGAAGCTGTGAAATTTTTTTAGCAGTGGTAGAAAAAGGCTAAAAAAGTGACACTTTTAACCTCTCAGATTTTCCTTTTTTGGATTAAGTGGTCTGAAGTGATATATATATATATTACTAAAATCTGGCTCATCATTTTTCACACACTAAACCATGTGAAAATAGCATCAGTGACACTAGAAAAGGCTAACATGGCATAAATGATGCAAAAATTTAAAAATGATCAAAATTCACAGAAAATGAGCAAAAATAAATTTTTAGAACTGTAACACAGTACAAACTTCAACCCCTGTATATCTAATACATTCATAAAATTTTGAAAAATAGCATGAGTGCTTCGAAATAGGGTCACCAACACAACATGCATCTCTTATCACCATTGTGTGTATATGTGAGTAATTTGATTGCTTGAAGCATGCTTGGGTGTTTCAGTGCTGGTCAATGACAACATGATGAACACAGACCACATCAACTGTGTCAACTCTCAAGTTTATATTATATTCCATTCCCAAGGAGAGGTTGGTGAATTTCAAATTTGGTCTTGCTGAGTTGTAAGTATATATCAATCTCTTTCTTAGTTATTAATTTAAACTTCTTATAACAAGTATTTTAGAGGTTAGAGATGTACATAGAACATAAGTACCTGGATGCTGCAGTCACGCTCACCAAAGTGCACAACATTGCCATACTTATCTGCAAGAACCTGTCGAAGAAAATTTATGGTTGGGCTTAAGATTCATGAATAACAAGAGACGTCAGAACATTCTAGTAAGGGAGTACAAACACTACAAAAAGATTTTGTTGGAAAGGATAGAAAGAACGGCAGTTGATATTGAATATGATTTAACACCTGGTTAAAGGACATATATCAGAAGGATTTTCGTCTACAAAAAATTTCATCCTCTGATAGGTAGTTTCATTTATGACATAGAGATCACAGATTCTGATCCTGAGAAAACTCCCCATTTATGAAGCTATGGCTGTGTACAATAGGACCCTTCCTAGATTCCTTATTCTTGGAATCATCTTGCATTGGATTTCTTTTTTTTTTATTGGTAGTTTCATGATGGACATTAATTAGCAGATCCCTTAGCTTGAATTTTCAATGTTTTTTTCTCGCTTTAGGAAAATCTGACGACCTATTTTCCATGACTGATGTTTATGCTTGCATCTCTCTATCCAACCCAGTTGGGTGCTTTATAAAGAAAAATAAAGCAGCAATTGCCTCTCACCCTTGAAAGTTGGAATCAGTACAGTTTCCAGTCAAAATACATATCTAAAAAGTCAGTATGAAATTCAAAATATTCTTCTTAGCTTTTTTCAGATTTCCAATGTAAGTAATGTTGATTTATATTGGAGAATATTTAGTTGATGGAAGAAACGTAAGGCATTGAATTGACTGTTAGTTGGGGTAATGACATAATCAAAGCCAGTTCTCACCATGTGATTTCTTACACAATAATTGTCATATCAAGCATATTTCGAAATATTAACAAAATGGAAAATGATACATGGGTGGGCTTCAGTAAATAAACAATGGAAAGAATATAAGTTTATGTAAAATATTTTTACAACAAACGGATACACTTAATTATGTGTATGACAAGCTAGCATGCAACAAATATTTCTTAACTGCATTCATAAGAGATGTGTATACTTCTTACCATCTTCAAATAATCATCTTGAATAGTTTCAACTACATATTAATGTTGAAAAAACTCACTAATAACTTGAGACATCTATTTGGAATAGATTTTTGAAAGGAGAGGTGTTAGCATTGATGTTTGTAAATCACAATATTGCAAGGTCCACCAAATTTATCCAATATCAATAAGCAGAAAAATACTGTGAGAAACACTTTCCTGGAATTCAATGTGTCTTGGATTCTGTACGAATTTCTCCAAATACACTCCATCATTTCCAAAAGCAGCAGCTGCCTCACTTTTAGCTTGCTGCAAAGTTAACAGAGAAATTAAGACCATGGAAATGACAATATTTCTACCTCCAGAAAGCACTGAAGCAAATACTCACCAAGAAAAAATACATTCAAGTACATTTCTATTAACAAAACATGTTACAATGCTCACTACGAATGCATTCCACACAGCATGAAAGTGATCTCATCAGTCATATTAGTCCTTCCAAAAAAATTCTGGATGTCTATGATTTTATATATTCATGAGAAAAAAATAGAAGCATATACATCAAAATCCTTTAAACCTTTTTCCTTTGGATAAATCTATTCATGAATATCATAACAAAGATGTGACATATGAACAAATTCCAAAATGAAAACAGAAGCAAGTATAACATGATGATGCACCTGCAACAATCTAACAAATTCCTCGGGCTCTTTTGCAAGACGCATTCCACGTCCTCCACCACCAGCAGTTGCCTATGAACCAAAGGTGTAAAGCAAATTATACAAGCATACTAATCTGATCTCAGCTTAATTCCTAAAATAAGATTATTGCTTGCAAATATATACAACCTGTTCTGTGTAAATTGACTCTTCTCAAGCAGGAAAACTCAGTTCATTAAATATCTAAAATTTGATATATTTTTTTCATTTGGCATGGTTTAAAGAAACCTATATATGAAACCTTACTCAAAAGTTATCCTTGTTCAATTGGGTACCGTAAAAGTACTAATATATTCAAACAGTGCAAGAACACAAAGGAAAAAAAACCAACCGCAAAAAGCTGTGCTCATACACAACTCAGACCACATAACTTAGCCATGCATAATGGAATTTTTTTATCATTGCACAAATAAAATGCATAATTTGTTAAGAAAGAGGTTGATTCCCAATAACATTTAGAGGCACACCTCTTGATAAGGGAATAAATGGTGCTCTTTAATATCTTATTGGTAGAAAGAAAATAAAACTATGATGACCAACAATCTAAAAACTGAGATGTGGAATGCTAAAAACCAACAAGACATCGAAAACAATAGGCCTAGATATTTATTTATACACCAAGAAGATGCATACCTTGATCATTACAGGATAGCCAATGTCATTAGCTATCTTGATGGCCTCCTCTGTGGACTGAAAATAAACCAATGCAATGTTATTAAATTAATGTATGGGCTGCAAATAAACCAAATAAGATGCAACCCAAGTTGTGAATATCGCAAAATATTTTCCACTAACAGGATAATAATACACTTGTTAGTTGGATGTGATATGCACCTGCAACAATCCATCACTCCCAGGAACAGTTGGGACACCTGCTTTCTTCATCGTTTCTCTGGCAGTAGATTTATCACCCATGGCACGAATACTATCAGCCTAGATAAATGAAAAATTAAATGAAATCATTTAATTCATTTGTCTTCCATATCTACGTAGATAATGTAGTTTGGATGGAAAGATTATGAGATTTTCTTCATTTTTTCATTTTGGAAGCAACAACCAATCAATATTGAAAAACCGTATGCTGTAAGTAATTGCATAATTTCAGCAAAAAAACGTACATTGGGACCAATGAAGTTGATTCCATGCTCTTTGCACATGTCAACAAATGTAGCATTTTCAGAAAGGAAGCCATAGCCAGGATGCAACATTGTGCAGCCACGGCTAACCGAAGCAGATAGAACATTTGGAATTAATAGGTACCTGTTGAAAAGCACAGACAATTAAAACTGACAAGTACAAACAAGTATTCATGATTGTAGTAATAGGAGCAGATTACAGTTAGCATAAACGATTGAGAAATGGACTCACAGAAAACTCAAACTTCAAAAAGAAGCAATAGTTCTGTAAAATGACAGTATATCTTACGATTGGCTGCTTTGAGCTTCTCCTATACAAACTGCCTCATCTGCAAGCTGCACATGGAGTGCATCCCTATCAATTGTGGAATGCACAGCAACACATGGTATCCCCATTTCATGAGCAGTTCTGATGACACGGACGGCAATTTCACCTCTATTAGCCACAAGAATTTTTTCATCGCGGCACGTTGCACCAAGTGCACCTCCACGTCTCTTGGACTTTTTGTTAACTTGTGTATACTTTTGACTTGCAAGAAGGAGTTTCGGATATCCGCCAACATCTCCCACCATGAAGCTACATTGCGAACCCCTTATTACTCTAGAAGGTTTGGCAAATAAACCCTGCAAATAACATCAAAAGGTGTCATTGGCCAGCAAAGTGTGAATTGCCATTTGATGAAAAGCACATGCACAGAAGCAGGAAGCACATAATGCGACTTCAACTATAAGCATGCTAAACATCAATGAACAAGTGACATGTGACTGACAGTAGTTGTAAGTGAAACCATTAAAAATCAGAAGTTGTAAACATAGTAATTATGTATATAACTTCCAAAGATAAGATATGCTAGAAGATAAGAAAGGGAAATCAGAATTTATACAGCAAGTTTTGGCAAATGTCATGGGAAGTATGACCTTTCTTGAGCTCGCAAACATAAACAAGGGAGAAAATGAAGGTCACAAAAATCCATGAGTAGGCATAATCCATCGTGGAAGAACTAATCTTGTTCTTTGCCATGGTGGAGTATCTTCAAAATTTTGAACTAATATCAGTTTCGTTGTGATACGTTGCGGGACTGCTCTGAATTTTAGAAATAAGACCAATTGAAACATGAAGTTCGCAACTTCCTTGTAACCATCAATCGTTAATTTCAGATGTTATCTTGTAAGCGTACTCAACAAAACAGCAAGCAGACATTATCAGGGCACAGAACAGAAATCCAGGAAAAAAATGTTTTTTTTTTCGTGATTGTGAATCCAACCCTCGCAAAGCAAGTAAGTATGTTGGAGCGATCCGCAAACCGAGAAGTGCTCGTTCACTTACAGGTGTCGCGGGCGGAGCTTTGCAAGCAATCATGGCGTCCATGTCGGAACGGAGGCCCCCCCGCGCCGTGACTGGAAATGCGAAGAAAGAAAGGAGAGCGCACTAGATCTGGCGGGGCAAAAGAGGGAACTTTCGGCCTCGGAGTGGGAGTAGAAGAGCGATATGGACGAGGAAGAGCTGAAAAACGGAATGGTAGAGGGCAGCCGTTGGGAGCAAGGGTGCGGCGATGTGTTCGAGGTGGAGGGCAGCAGAGGAGAGATGGACGAGTATGAACTGAAGATTGGAATGGTAGGCGATGTGTTCGAGGTGGAGGGGAGGGGACGGAGCGGGGTCGTATGCTCCGGCGGCGGCAGGTGGGACCGTAGGAGTCGGCGTCGACGGCGAACGACGTCGGCTGCGTTCCGCAAGTGTTCGAGCGTGAGATGATTCGGATCGAAGAATTTTTCTTTATGATATTTTTTAGTGGTTAAGGTTTGGTTTTTTTTTCTAATTTTACGATGATTTGTATATTTTTTAACTTATTTTTTTATTATCAAAATTATTTTTTTCTTTTCTTTTATTTCAAAATCATTCTCTTAAAAATCATTTTTTGCACTTTCAAATGTCAAAAGTAAAAAAAATAACACTTCCTAATATTTGTTATTATATACTTTAAAATGTATCAAAAATTATTTTAATATTTTATATTAAAAAACTTACATCATAAATTATGTAATTTCTTAATTTTACATTTTTAGTGGGATAAGATTTATATTTTAAAATATATATATAATTTAGTATGTAAGTTTTTATATAATTTTTTAATATAAAATATTAAAAATATTTAGTAAATATTACTATACGATATACATAATCATAATAAAAAAGTACGGTGAATAACATTTAAACAAATAAACTTAGCATTTGTTTGTGTTGCCAGAGTAAAATAAAAATAAAAAGAATTTATTTCTTAAATATGACTATTTATACCGTTTGGATTTTATTTCCTAACATTTTCGTTAAAAATGAATCTCAGGCTATCCTAAGATCAATAGTTCCTTCTTCTTCTTCTTTTTTGTTCATTTATAAGTATTTTGCCATATATTTATACTATTTTGTTCACATCCCTGCTGTGTTGACAGCAATAAAATTACGAGTGATGTTTATAAGTTTATGAATAAATTTTATGTAAATGGTGGAATTTATATATATTAAAAAATTATGTATATAAAAGATACCTAGAATTTTATTGCGTAGGTGTTTATATATCTAATTTTCAGTATGCTTTACTTGTTGTTGATATTTTTCTTTTCTTTGATCTTACCCGTGAATATTAAAAAAATTAAAAATTCTTTTTAATCTTTATAAATTTACAATGAGAAAGTGTCTTAGGATCTTCTATTTTAATTATCCTAATATATATATATATAGGAATTAATGTAAATGACCATTTTTTAATAAGAGTGAGTTCACGTGTAAATTTTTTAAAATATATATAAAAAATTAGGTAAGATTTAAACACCAACGGCAATATATTACCATTAAGGTGAGATTTATTTATTGAAATAAATTTAAAATTATTCTACAAGAGACATCATATAAGATGTGTTTGTTTGTAAGTACTCTTAACATTATCTTAATATATATATATATATTACATTATCTTAATATTAAAGATACCTCTATTTACATTATCTTAATATATATATATAGGAATTAATATATAAATAATTTTTATGTTATTTACTATTTATTAAATATGACTACTCTCAAAAAATACTATTATCACAGCTCTAAAAAATAACATTAATATAATAAATATTATTTTTTATTCTATTACATATTTTATTTATTATTCATTACATTTAAAAAAAAATACTATTATCATATTATTATAATAAAAATTATTTATTATTATTTTTATATATTTTATTTATTATTTTTCACAAATTTTTTAAAAATACTGTCATAAATTATATAATTTTTAAAAAATTATAAAATTCAATAAAACGTCCACCCAAGAAAACACATGCATCGTCTGCAACCCGGACCACACCGCTCATGTCCGCCTCAAAACCCTAACCAACCTGCGAACGCAGGACGAACCACCGAGAACGGCCATGTCTCGGTCGCTCGCGGCCAATCTCTTCGTCCTCTCCAACATCCCCCTCGGCGTGCACCGGACCCTCGTAGTCTCGAATAGGCCGAAAGCCGCCGCTTCTCCCTTACTCAGCCACCGCTTCCTCAAGCCCGCCGCTTTCTGCTGCCAATGCACTTCTTCCTCTTGGGAAGCCGAAGCCTCCGAGACCTCCACGACCACTAGGAAGTGAGTAATCTCGCGAAGGCTGAGCTTTTAGTGCTCCTTCGCTTCAAATGTGAAATAATCGTGGCTGTCGATGTTTGAGCTTCCGCTTGTGGGTCTGTTGTCCCAGGAAGAGGGTCGTGTCCGGGGTCCAACCAACTGGGATGGTGCACCTGGGGAATTACCTCGGGGCCATAAGGAACTGGGTCTCGCTTCAGGTACGTTTCTACTGATTCTGGTTTGTGAGTTTGGTTGGTTTCTAAATGCTGATTTGTTTGAACTCGTTGAGTCTGATACAAGTAGTGGTGGAATTCTTTCTCGGTCTAAAATATGGTTGATGTATATGATGATCATAACTCCTGTGGTTTGGTTGCCAGGATATGTACGAAACCCTTTTTTTCATCGTGGACTTGCACGCGGTATGATTTCTTCCCGCTTCCAGTTTGTGTAGAAGTTCGCTATTTGCTGATGTCTTTAATCATCTACGACCGAAAAAGCCTGAACTTTTCCATTTTCAAGTTTCCTCGTTTCTTGAAGGGTTTCAAGTGCCCTCATACCTTTTCAGTTCGGCATATCACATTTTTGTATTTATTTCCCTTTTATGCTTTCAGATTACATTACCATACGACAAGCAACAACTACTCAAAGCAACAAGAAGCACAGCGGCAATCTATCTAGCCTGTGGGGTAGACCCATCTAAGGTGCATATCTTCATTTATCTTTGAGATCATAAAATTTTGTTCTCCATTAACATCTTTTAAATTGCCTCTTACTGGTAGGCTTCAATTTTTGTACAATCTCATGTTCCTGCCCATGTGGAACTCATGTGGCTGCTAAGTTCTGCTACACCGATTGGTTGGTTGAACAGAATGATCCAATTCAAAGAAAAGTCTAGCAAAGCGGTCTGTCGTTCACAATTCAGTATATGATTGTGATAATTGCATTTTTTACTGTGTTTATATGATCTCTATTTCTATGTTGTCTTGCTTTCTTTAGATCAATCCTTTAACCTGCAGGTACACATGCATTTGAAATCATAGGGTGATGAAAATGTTGGGGTGGCGCTTTTGACATATCCTGTTTTGATGGCCTCTGATATTCTTCTATATCAGGTAGCTGTCCTTATTCACCATATCATCACATTGTTAATGTTTAGATTTTCAACTTTCACCGTCAATAATTGTTGCAAACTTTTTTTTCTGGAGAAAAAGAGTGGATTATTGTCATTAATAATTGATAAACGTCATCTTGAGATGAAAACTGGAAAAAAATTGAACCATTGTTTGACAAAAGGTTATAAACTAAAAGAACTACTCTAAAAAGAATATATGACCTAACTCTTGGTAAACCAAAGAGCAACTAAGAAATTTCTGAAAATGACAACTTCTTCCTACAAAGTGACCATTTTGGAACTTCCAAATCACCAATAAATACCACATTTCAATAGTAGAAACATGTGATCAGTTTGGTTTCCAAATGTCATGATTTAGGTGTTTAACATTCTAAATTTGATATTTTATGTATTAAGGTTTGTATGCTTCAAAAATGGATATAACACTTTGGATACATTAACACCCATACAAAGTAGAATAAAATGTGGTCATCTTGGTGAATATAGTTGCGCATATCTGCATAGCATTTGTCATTTTTTAATCTAAATACAAATAAAATGAAGAAAAGTGAAATATGAACTAAATTATAGGTGGAAGACTGCGGAAAAGCATTACAAATAATGCTATTAATATTGTGAAGCAGAAAATTTTCATTTTATCATTCATTATTTATTAAGGCATGGAAGTAATAGAGTGTTACTTGCTATTTTTTCTTGTTCAATTCGCGTAGAATTCTCTAGAATCCTTTTCTTGACATGTTTCCACTGTTAGTTTCAGAACCTTTTATACAGATGCAAATCTAAATTAATGTCACATTGCTCACTTGTAATTTTAGTCAATGATTCTCTGCATCATAAATGCATGTACCTCTAAATTTTGGCAACAATTCCTGTATTTGCAATTAACCATATTTATATATCCATTGTAGTGTACTTGAATCTCAAGTATTGCATTGACATGCAGTCTGATTTGGTACCTGTTGGTGAGGATCAGAAACAACATCTTGAACTGACACGAGAACTTGCTGAGCGTGTGAATTACCTATACGGAGGTAGAAAATGGAAGAAACTTGGAGGGTAGGAATTAGATTGTTATTTTTTTCTTCTCTTATTTTTATCTCCATTCTAGGAGCTGATGGTCCTTGCAATTTGGTTTCAGACGAGGGGGTTTGCTATTTAAGGTGAATTCACCAATCTATAAAAGTGTTTGGTAATTTAATGATGAATGTTTTTCACATTGGACTGAGAGAAAATCTGTCACTAGTAGGTTCCTGAAGCACTTATTCCACCAACAGGGGCTCGTGTGATGTCACTCACAGATGGTCTTTCAAAGGTGTCATATGTTCCATTTATCTATGAAAAATAGAAAACCATTTAGCATATCGTAATATTGGAATTTTACTTATTGTGCATATGGTGTTTTTAACGGAAAACTTAGAAATTGTTTACAATTTAGGCGTGCCTTGCCAGTAAAACTTCATGTGAATATAGATGTTTCTTCTTGTGGTCAGTTCCAGAATGGTAAATTAACCACAAGTCATCATTCTTTTTTTCCTACAGATGTCAAAGTCTGCACCTTCAGATCAATCTCGTATTAATATCTTGGACCCAAAAGATGTGAGTTGGAAGATTGTTATTTTATTCAGTGCAAAATACCATTTTTCCCCTAATAAATTATTTTTTAATTATTTACAATGTAGGTGATTGCTTTACAAATGTACATAATGCAACTGCAATGAGCTTTGCTTTTTCGGCCATCAAAGGAGTCTAAAATGTTGCATATTTTATGTAATGTAGGACAAACACTATGTGATTTAATTTCATCTCACAATCTTTTGTTGGCATCCCATTGCATTCTACGTATAGGAATCCACCATAGTATTATCTCTGGATGACGTGATTTTTTTCCATAGCTGTTTTAAAACCAAAATATAAATATTTTGGTTATTTCTTGAAATTTTGGAGCCATTGTTTTTCAAGTGGTAAGATGATAATTTTGGTTGGCTATTGCCTAAAAATACTCATCTTTCTTCATTCTCTATGGTTTGTGTGTCATAGTGCAACTTCAAAATTAACTCATTTGCTGAAATAGGTTGCAATTGAAGTAAAATATTGTTAACTATTAATATTCCATAGTTCCTCTTGGAAAATACCCTTTTCACTAGGTTTTTGTCACCAAATGAACTTCAATAAATTTTTCAGGCTTGCAAAGATCAACTTTGTTTTAAAAATGAAAAGGGAAACTTGTTCTTTGTTTTAGTTGCCCATGATATATATTGACCTTTTTATAATTGTGTTGATGTAAAAGAGTGATCCAGTAAGAACTACAATTTCACACTTTATTTGATATATGTTACAAAGCAGCCGAAATTGCTGTCATGCCTTAATTTCACCAATCAGGGGAACAACGTTGAACACATGTGAGATACGTTCTTTTTGGTAGTGCTTGAACATTAGAGCAATGTCATTGGCAAATGCCAAGTGAAAGATAGGGTTTAGGAAGGCATTTCAAATTTCCCATGTTATTGTAGATCCACATGATTTGTCAGTTGTCTATTTCTTAGATGTCCTACCTTTCTCCTGTATTTGTAATTGTTTTATTCCCTTGCTTGTTTTTAGGTAATTGTCAACAAGATAAAGCGTTGCAAGACTGACTCCTTGTCTGGGTATGTAGGGGACCTTTTCTTTTTATACGGTATAGCTTCTAATGTATGCTTGTGCATCATTGCTGATGAAGTATGGGGATAATTCTTGTATTTTTGTGGATCAAATGTATGTCTCCATTGTCATGTTTTATAGTTATTTCCATGCGTGTTTGGTTTAGTGGGTAAACAAATCTATTTATCTTGGATGCCTAGTACCCTATTTAGTAGAGGAAGATGAATCATTTTTTCTATTCGATATGGTACTTAAGATCAGGGAGAAATCTTAGGATTTGTTGCCATACGAGAAAAATGTTCTATGAGAGGCGTCTACAATATTAGACTTGTGGGTGTCTACACTGAGATATTTCCATATAAATATAAACTCTTGTTTGGTGGAGGAGAAGAAGACTCATTTTTCCCATTCCACACTCATAAATATTATAAAAATATCTCTTGTACATTATTCCAAAAATATATGGATTCTCTCAAAATTTCCAATTGCTGGGAGTTTGGTTGATCTATTGTTAGTGGGAGTTAGATGCTTTGGGTGCATTTTTTACTATTTATTTTAAGGAATGAATTTCATTATTTTGAAATGCACGATGGATCCTAAATTTTCTGTCTTATTCATCAATGTGCAGGTCTTTTGACTTTCATTGGTTTATATATTATGACTTGTAGGTTGGAATTTGACAATCCCGAAAGGCCTGAATGCAACAATCTTTTGTGTATTTATCAGCTTGTTACAGGAAGGACTAAAGAGGTGAGAAAGCTTTATGTTGAAGATTTTCATTCAGCAATAATGCTTCTTATCTTATGAACTATCTTCTCCCCTTACTCTGATATTTATCTATGATCTATTTGGAGTTGCCACCACAACTTTAGGATATCCTTCACTCCTGTTCAAAACTAAATTAGTGATTTGACCACCCACTTAAGATCAAATCATTGTTTTATGTGATCGAATCAGACTTGAGTGAATGATCACATCATCTGGTTAAATCATGATTAAACTAAAATTATGTAGTCGTTTCCTTATTTTAATTTTAGACATTTGACCTTTGCTACAATTTTCTAATATTGTTGGTATGTCATTGCTCCAGGAAGTTGCATTGGAATGCCAGGATATGAACTGGGGCACATTCAAATCCAAACTTGCAGATGCTTTGATTGATCATCTGAATCCGATTCAGGTTCCCGTTACCATGATGTCGCTGTCTGAGAATGTTTTCTTGGATTTTTCTTTAAAATCAGCTACAGCTACACCATTATTTAAAATTATTCATTTTAGGGGTCTCTCTGCCTTCGACTGCTGCCTAATGAGAATATGATCTTTACCTTAGGTCTGCCATGAGGAGATCTCAAGTGATCCAACTTACTTGGATAAAGTCCTGGCGGAGGGTGCAGCAAAGGCAACCGATATAGCAGATGCAACTCTCAGGAATGTGTACCAGGCAATGGGGTTCCTGCGTAGATGATCATGCCGACAGAACACTAATCCATGAATTCATTGGCTTTTAAGAACGGTATTGCCATCTACTGTTATCTTTGATTTATTTTAATAATCACTTCTTCTTTTTGAAATTAAGAATAAGCACCTTTCTTGAACGGTAAACATGTAGATTGAATGGAAGCCATCTTCCAGTACACTTGTGAATAATCACTGCTGAAGCACATTTCTAGTCAACAATCTTTCTAGTCATTTAAGATTCAAATTGTGATAAAGAGCAACTAGTGGTACCGTTATGGCTAACTTTGTAATTTATGTTTTGTCACCCATGGTGTGTGAAGTTAAAAAGATAATCTAGTGAGTGAAAGAATGGTTAAAAACACTTTTAACACAAATAACAATCTAAACAGATCTTAAACCACAATTGTTAACATTGATGACATTTCAGAAGACCAAATGAAATATTTCAACTCAGAGTTGGAATTAGAGAGTAGTTTTATAAACTGTGTTGAAATCAATCTCATAATAAATTATAAGACAGAAGTTTATATATATAAAAATTTGTACAAATAATATATAAGAATTTGTAAAAAATTATGAGCAACTTCTAAATGCACCTTGATTTTTGAAAGGATACATAGATAAATAAGTGTTTTATGATGACAAAGGGACAATGACGGCAAGAGATTTGAAAATGACGTTGGCAGGTATTGCAGTGGGATGGAAATGACTTGTATACAACGGGTCTACAATACATAATAATATTACAAGCTAAACTTTTGTATTTCACAAGACGACTCCATTTTCCAAGCAGTCTTGGTACAAAAGAAACATTCATTCTTTCCAACACAACTGAGAGAAAGTCCAAACAAGTCAAAAGGTTCAGCAGTTGGGTAAAAACACATGAAAAAACGCAGACCCAGAAAGGAAAAAGAAGGGTAATTTTCTCCGTGCAACCTTGCCGCAGACCAGGAGCTGGAGAATTTGAGGCCACCAGATCATCAACTGCCGGGGCATTGATAGCATTTGCAGATCATGGATCTGCATTGCGAGCTGATCCCGAGCATATTGAATTGTGGCCGGCTTCTCTTTACCTGTACCTGAGGAGAGATTATCTAACCAAAACAAGCATTCATTCAATTGCCTAAAAAACAGTCATTCTTCTTTTTGATAATTTATGATAGCACGGCAACCAGCTTCTCACAGATGTCTTGCCAATTAGGTGTAAGGGAAAAAACTTAGATGGAATGTATGCTGTTCTTTTTTAGCTGTGCAGACAGAAAAAAGATTGATGTTTCGATAAGGAAGTTTACCTTATAGATATTCAGTTAAGCGCAATGGCATTAGTAATTTTTATTAAGAATTGAATTTCAATAAATGCAAACGCTACCATTATAAATAGGAGTCATGCTTAGATCTTCCTCTTTTTGGCAGATGGATACACTCGGGCATTGGTCTCAGATTCACTTTAAACGTTTTTGACCAAGAATTGTTAAAGACTATTTGGAAAGCAAGCAAGAAAAAGTTTAATATCAGAAAAATTCAGGGATGCGGTAATGACACATTCAAGATATGTATACATATATGAGGTTTATTTATTTTCAAAACCCATTTGAATGCCCACACCATTTTTTAAGATAATTTAATCCTCAATTTATAATACCCATATTTCATTTTTTCTAAAGCATCGGCAATAAGTAGGAAAGGAACCAAAATTATGAAGAGAAAACATATAACAAAGAAAAAAAAGGATGGGTTAAGAAGGTTCAGGATGAAGCCCAATCATAATCTTACACATGAGCTAGAAACATGTACAACCTTTTATCTTACAAGGATGCCTTCATTACTCATTTGGGTTATCCTAAATGTGTTAGAGGGTATAGTTGATCTTAAGTTTTGTTTGGTAAAATCTACATATTAGGTGAGTTTCAAATTCACGTTTTTTAAAGTCTGACATGATTTTTGAAGTGAAAAAATATATTTCTATTTTCTATAAAAAAAATTATAAACCTCATTTTTAAACGAAGTCAGTGTCCAATAAAACGTAAACCTAGTAAAGTGCCCTCTTAGAATTACATACATGTCTTCTATTTTGGTCCAACCAGCAATCCTCAAAGCTACCTTATCCGAGAAACCAATGTTTATACAAACTGCAATTCATTACAAAATAAAGAACAGAACGTGAAGGTTGGCAACCCATCATTTGCAGTAGAGGTCTCAAAAATCAACCGATGCACCTACTTAAGAATTAATTCATCAACATGACAGAACCACTGGAAAATGACCAAGGGAAGCGTATGAAGGGTCTATATCATGTGGTTCAACATGTAGTGGATGGATGATCTTTCCATCATCATAAACACTTGATCTTGGAGAAGAAGGTTGATCACTGAGACAAAAAAACAAATAAAAGGAATCCTTCAAATGATGGGTTCATAATTAGAGATTGTTGATTTGGTTCATACCAATATCAATTAAAATTAGGCTCTTCTATTATCAAATTCCATATTTATATGCATTGCAGCACTTCTGCACTCAAATGCCAAGTTTGGTGGTTCAATCATGCAATACATTATTCACTCCAGAGTCACAGAAGCAGCTCAGTCAACCAAAGCGGTAAGAGAGAAAGAGAGAGAGAGATGTCGCACCTCAGCTCATCTTTGGAGTGAGTGTTTTGTCCCCAATCTCGGTGTTGTTGAGGCGTTCCAATGCCAGAATCAAGGCCTGCGCCCCCAGGTTGCCGTCTCCATGAGCCACCAGTGACAGATACAGCTGCTGGGCAAGCGCCAGGCCAGGCAACGCCAACCCCATGGACTGGCACTCCTTCAGGCAGATTCCCAAATCCTTCACAAAATGGTGCACGAAAAACCCAGCCGCCATGTCCCTCCCCAGCATCCTCTTCCCGTACAGGTCCAAGGACCTGGACGCCGCCGCCCCCGTCGCGATGGCGTCCATCCACACCCCCAAATCCAACCCCGCCTTTTGGGCGAACATCATCCCCTCCACCAGCCCCACCATCGCGCCCGCCACTGCTATCTGGTTCCCCAATTTCGCGAGTTGTCCTGCACATTCCACCACCGTCAGCCGGCCGTCGAACATTTTCTAGGGCAAAATCGTTAACAATTTCTAGGGCAAAATCGAGAAAGGTTCGGCGAAGTCCGGATCTCACCCGCACCAGGTCCACCCATGTAACGAAATTTCCCCATGCACTCCAGAATTGGGGAGATCCTTCTCACCGTCGCCTCCTCACCTCCGGCGAATATCGAGAGCTTCCCCTCCCGCGCGCCCCGGTCCCCGCCCGAGACCGGAGCGTCGACAGCCTCGCACGACGCCGCCCTCGCCGCGGCGCTGACCTCGACCGAGAGCTCGGGGTCACTGGTCGTCATGTCGACCACCACGCTTCCGGGGGACAGCCCGGGGACAACGCCGGTGGTGGAGTCCAGCAAGACCTGCCGGACGTCGGAGGGGTAGCCGACTATCAGAAACACCACGTCGCTGGCCCTCGCCACGGCGAGGGGGGAGTCGGCTAGGGTGGCGCCGAGCTGCACGACGGGTTGAGCTTTGGCCGGGGTGCGGTTGAAGACGGTGAGGGTGTAGCCGGCGGACAGGAGGTGGGAGGCCATGGACCTGCCCATGACGCCCGTGCCGATCCATCCGACCCGGGTGGTGGAGGGGGAGGCCACCGGCACGGCGGTGGAGGTCGACATGGAGGAGAGATGGAAGAGGAGGAGGGCTGAGGTGCGGCGCAGAGGAGTCCGGAGAATGGCACGTGGGTGAGGCATCAGCAATGCGAGCTGTAGATAAGGAAGTAGAACCGAGAGCTCACTCAATTATGTTAAGTCGATTTGTTACGGTACGATTTTTGTATCGATACGGTACGAATAGTATTATATTGATATAATTTATATTATCAATGGGTCAGCTTAGATACGATCTATGGTATGAAAAAATACTATTTATACTGATCAATGACACAAGTTTGACTAACATGATTCTTCTTAGACCCGACGTTGTAACCCGACAGTCGATCCAAGAATCAATGACCCGTCTCTCTCATTGGCCGCACAACCCATTCACGGTTCACCTCCCTCCTGCCTACGCAATCGTTCAACTTATGATTCCTGTCGGCCTGCACAGCCTTCTGTGACCTCCACCCTTCTGACCTTCCCCCTCAGGCGGGAAGGCGAGACCCAGCACTCAGGCACTGTGAGTTGGCTTCTGGCCCGATGACCCGACTACCGGCTTAGGCATAGTTCCCCAGCCCACCCACCAGTGCATACGACCGTTCAAATGTTCAACCATCAATATTTAAATTTAATTCAATATTTTAACATAAATGAGACAATCAGAGAACAATCAACAATGTATATAATTAAATTAAATTTTTATTTATTAATGATTACGTATTTTATATTTACATTATTACAAATTTACAATTACATTTAAACAAATTTTACAACAAAATTAAATTACATTTAAAAAAAGTTACAAATTGAAAAATTAAAATTAAAAAGTTTTAATTATGAAATATTTAAGTTTGTAAATTGCTCTGTAAAATCTTCAACTTGATCTTGTTCATGGAGTGCATCAAGCTCCCAGTTTTTTACACACATTAATGCTTCTATTATATCTTCTTTAAGCTTGCATCTTCGGTCATCAAACACGTTGCCACTCATGCTGAAAACCTATTCACAAGCTACTGAAGACACTGAAATTGTTAATAAATCTTTTGCCATTATTGATAATATTGGAAAAATTAGTGATTGTTATCTCTACCAATCTAAAACATCAAATATATTTAAGTTAGAATGTTGAGTAAATAATAATGATTGATGATTCGTTACATTAAAAGTAATTAATTCTTGTCTAAATAGTATAGGATTATAATTATATGATGATGATGTTAGAATATCTTCGTCAAATCTTGGATCTTATAAAAATGATGGTCCAACATTTGATTCTGATATTGTAGACATTGGTGGAGGAGAATATTCTATTCTTAATCCATATCTTTGTGTGTATAAATCAAACATTTGATTTAATTATTCTTCTATTGTAGTAATATTTAATCCTAAATCTACACCTAAACGCATTTGTATTCCCCTAATTAATTTACTAACATATCTTATTTTACACCTAGAATCTAAGCATACACTCAAAATATATAATGTAGGGATTTCATTCTAATATTTTAAATTTTTTTGTTTCATGTTATTTACTATTGATTGGAAAAATAGATATGCCTCATATTTATTAAAAACTAGTGAAATATCATATAAATGATGTAACGCATAAACAGATGTAGAATAATAAATTCTTGATAATCTAACTGTTGCATCATAAAAAGGTTTTAAAAATTCAACAAAACATTTTATAATTTTAAAATCATCATCAGTTAATTGCTTTTGATAATTATCACAATGATAATGATTATACAAAGACATTATTGGAATTTCATATAGTAATACACTTTCTAACATTAAATATAATGAATTCCACTGAACATTTAAAGAGAATTTTTTATGCGGCATTTCAAAAGTATCACATGTTTCATCAAATTGTTGTTGCCGCTTTCCCTATAAGTTTCCCTAATAAGTATCACATGTTTCATCAAATTGTTGTTTACACCTGATTGTATAATAATATTAATTATGTGACACATACATCTTTAGTGAAATAATTTAAAATCATTTAGACTTAATCTAGTTTTAAACATTGGTATTGTTGCAGTATTATTAGTTGCATTATCAAAAGTTATATTACCTATTTTATTTCTAATTTCATATAAATCAAAAATTTCCATAATGTTTGCAAAAATTGTTTCAGCAATATGTGGATGTTGAATTTTTCTAAATCCTATTAATCTTTTTTTGTAAAGTCCAATTTTTATCAATATAATGTGCAGTTACAGCTATGTAACCATCCTTAGTTCTACCCAACCAAATATCTGAAGTGTATGCTATACATGTCATTATTGTACTCATAACATTAATAAGTTCTAATCTAGGCTTATTAAATGAATTCATGATATCTGACCTAATAGTATTTCTAAATACACGTTTATATTGTGGACGATATACTTTACTAATATAATTATCAAAACGTTTATTTCCTCCAAAACTTAACAGTAAATCTTCTGAACAAATAAATCTAGCATGCAAGTCCCTAGCCCTTTCAGAATCATAAGTCCATAAACTAACACTACCCTTAGGAGTAAAAGAAAGTTGGGTTTGAATTATTTTATCCTTATTCCTATTTTCACATGTACTAATATGCCTAGTTAAATGACCTGTACCGCTAGACGTTTTGCAAGAGAAGTTGACGTTACAAAGGTTGCAAAAGGCTCGTTCCTCTTCTGTACCATCTACCATAACTTTCATCATGATTGTATACTTCAACCAGATGGAAGCTCTCTTCCGAGACTTCCTCAGCGGCACAGTTGAAGTTGATGCTTCAGTAGTCTTCATTAACAGTGTTACTTCAGCTTCAGAAAAGTTTTGTTGAGGATATCCATAGCTTTTAGAACTTTGGCCTTAATAGTGCGCTATTGTTTGTGAATTGAGAATTGAGAATTGAGAATTGAGATTAGAGTTTGGAGTGAAGGAGATGAAGAGTGAGTTGGGTGAAAAATGAAATCCAACTCCTTCAATTTATAGAGAAAAGTTGGTTGAGCCATTGAGGCGGAAGCCGACCATTTCACCCGGCAGCTGGTTGCCCGTTGGGTGGAAGCGGGCCGCCCGTTGCACTGAATTGTGCCGCCCGTTGGGCGGAAGTAGGTCGCCCATTGCTCGAAAGTGGGCCACCTGTTGGGAGAAAGCGTGTCGACCATTGCTACGTCGGCGCATTGCACCTTGCACCTTCCGCGACATTTCACCCTGATGGCCGGTCCCCCCGCCGACCACATGACCCATTCTACCTCTTCTCGCGCATACGGTTGTTCACCCCACCGACCGCACAACTCGGCGGCCGGATCAGTGACCCAACGACACAACCCGTTCAGCCCCCTCCCACACACTGGCGCACGCAACCGTTCACCCAGCTACCAGCCCAATGACCCAGAAGCCATTACCCCCGCCGGCCAGATGACATGTTCTGCCTCCTCCCGTGCACACGACCATTCACCCCGCTAGCCGTACAACCCAGCGGCCGACCCAATGACCTAGCAACCCATCACCCCCAACAACACAACTCGTTTAAGTACGATGTCAATTACTTGTAATCATGTATCATATAGGTTTTTTTAGTTTAACCTCAAACAGACTAGGTGACCTATAGTTTAGTTTAAAGTGTTTAGAGAGGTGGAAGCTCGACCCACTCGACAGTGTGAGAAAAATCACATTACAATTATTATCAATAAAAAATGCACAAACATTTTTTCCTGTGGGTATTTACAGCAAAAATAGATTTTTTTTTAAAGTAGGATTTTAACTTTTTGTATATTACAAATTATTTTATAATAGAATTATGGTGGTTACTAATTTATAATAATTTACATTTTATTTTGTAATAAATCATTATAAATTACTTTAATGCTTTAAAACTTGATAAATGCAATAAATTAAAATGAACAAAAAATGTCAAGAAAAACATGATAATATTTCTAAGTTGTTAGTTACCCAAGGACTTTATAAGATTTTTAAGAGTACATATGATTACAATAAATCACTATATGTTTTTACCTGCATTCAAAAAAAAAACTTAAAAATTAATTGATGGTAATAAATGAGTAAATAACTATTATCAATGAATCACTATATATTCTAAATTAATATCTTCAGGCATACATTTTTGAAGATTTCAAAAAAGAATTGCATATTTTTATTTCATTTTTTGCATTTAATGGTGTATCATAAGAATTATGTGCTTATCTATAACAATATTATCAATTTATAAATGTATCTGTAAGACTGCAGTCAGTATCTGTAACAGGTTTGACAAATTAAAATGAAACATGTATTAATTTAATATTTATATTTTATTTTTTTTCGGTCAGAGTTAAACTATTTTTTTTTTGAATTTATTTATGTTTAAGTAAATTTACTGATATTTTTCGAATTACATTGGAAATTCAATTTATTTTAAACCAGTAGCCTATGACTGGTCTATTTGTGTCATTCGAAAAATCAGAAAAATAAAAAATAATAAATTAAGACTTACAGGAATCAGCAAATCAGAAAATTTAGAAAATTCAGTGTCTACTTGTGTCGTCCATAGAAAAATAGGAAAATTCAATTTATTGGCGTTTTTGCATACTAAGAAAAATTAGGAAAATTTAAAAGAAGATAGTTGTAACATACAGAAAGGTATCATAACAAATCTATTTCATATTGTACATGTATTTCAGATCATGTATTCATACCATATAGAAATGAAACACAACAATCATATTGTAAAAATGTATCACAACAATAATACATGTACTTTATAATAGTTCATACAACAAATAATCATACATGTATTACAATATTTTTTATACATGTAAATCATAGTGGAAGAGGCAGCAAACAAGTAGAGATTCATTGGGAGGGAGATCCTGTGGAGAGAAGATATCAAACTGATATCTTAAAAGAATTACATTTAACTATTATTTTTATAGGTGTTAATTCGTTAGTGACTACTTTTCTAGTAATATTTAATTTTAAATCATTTTTTCATATATACACGGTAGAGGGAGACTTGAGGGATTTAAGAAATAACGAATAAGAGATTTAAGAAAGTAATGGTGCGTTGTAAGAATACTAACAAAAACATCTATAACTTTTTAGCTAATAAAGATAAAGTGGAAGATATAAAGTTGTCGAACATAATGTTTCACAGGTGTGAGCTTATAAACATTAGTTGGACAATAGGAATTGCGGTGTATATTGGAAATGAGACTAATGTCATGTTGGTTAAATAAATTATTAAAAATTTTAGATAATTTAGATTTAATTTAGATTATCAAATTAGAACATCATGTAACTCGAAAACGTTTTCCCTATTTTTATAATACTTTTTTTACTTTTATCAGAATTCAAAGAGAGAGGATGGACCTTACATGAAAGGAGACTCTATTTTCTGTTAATTTATTTTAACTTAAAAATAAAAACTAAAAAAAAATTCACAAGTGTGAGGATAATGAAAAAGAGAAAGATAATTTAAGTTTATATAAAAGAAGACATTAAACTTTTAAATTAATTGATTTTAAATTAAACTTTTATTGTAACATCATTGTCAAGTTAAATATCATTGTCAAGTTGACATTAAAAAACATGAGTATTTCAAAAGAAATAAAAAGAAAGACACTTGTACATGGTCTTGTGTTTCATTAGATGTGTAATTTTTTCTCATCTCATTCAATTTCTTCTAGAGACCGTACATTTTTTTCTCTCACACAAGTGGTCAATCTCATTTTGTGCATTTAATCAAATTGGAGGGTTGTGATTGGGGTTTGGGAGCACAAAATCTTCTAGATTTTGTTTCTTGGGTAAGTTGAATTGATTAATATTAAAAATGACACAATTATAAAATCACAAAAGTCTCAATATTTAAGTCACATATAAAGGATAATAAAGAACAAATAGAGAAACAAGATAATAAAAATCTCCAAGAGAATAGTAACATAGGTTGTGTTTGTTAACAGAGTGAAATGAAATTTTTATTGTATAGAGTTAATTGTGTGTAATAATTATAACCATTTTTTTAATATAATAGATAAATGTAAAATATCAAAAATGTCCTTCCTTTATTTTAACCAGCCACCGAAAATACAATTACTATGTGAAAAAATAAACGTCAAGAATAAATCTTTTATGTCAAAATCTTTTTTTTCCAAGCATAAATACATGAAATAGACCTATATATCAGGTCATATTAACAATCAACAACTATTAAATCGTTCTCTAATTTACTATAATTTTTTGAAGTATTCTGATTACAAAAAAAAAATACGATAAACTAGTTTTATCATTTTTAAAGATTTTTTTTCACATTAGTCAAATTCTCATAGCTTTAGTTCTCATTGTTTCCTGCATCAGCAATATCAGCCCAATGAGAAAGTGAAGTTGAGTCAAAAAACTTCAGCCGTCAAATTGTCACCAGGTGTAAAAGGAATTTAGTTAAAAGATAGTTTGAAAAAAAATGTGAATGGACATCAAGTTGATATTCCCTCTAGAATTTTGAAAAGTATTCAAATAAACAAATTTAAAAATTAAATTTAAAGGAAAAAGGTTATTACCGTGTTGATTTGTATGTTTGTTTCAATGTCTGTGACAAATTAGTCGTTATTTTATTATAAAAAATAATGTCTGCGACAAATTTTTAAAAGTTAAAAAGGAAAGAAAGTGAACTATGTCAAAGAAACGTATACGGTGGCTGTGGAAGCTACTGCTCCGCGACGGAAGAAGCCGACGAAGCCTCCACCCTCCTTCCTCCACCACCACGCGCACGTTCCTCTCACGATCCGCAGTCGCCGTCCGTCAACGCGACGGTCGGCGGCGGTCCGCATTGGCCGGCGGCGGCGGCTGCTAGCCAGCGAGGTGGTTTTCCGGTTTCCCCACACTGCTCCCCAGGTTTGTGTAACTTTGACCGCTGAAATCATAAAAAATTATATATTAAAATTTATATTATAATAAAAAAATTAAAAGTAATTTTAAGAACTAAAAAAGTTTAAAATCAAACGAAATCAAAGTCAGGACCTTACGTGAGAATAAAACTACGTCGAAACTTGATTAATTTATTGTGGGTTTGAATATCAAATTAGACAGGTGTTGCTTAACAAAGTAGTAAGATTACAACGCTACGTAAGTATTAAGGGCAATATCAATGGCTTTTGATTTGCTTTGGTTCGTTAGTTACGTTCACAAGTAACTTTTTTAATGTTTAGGAATTGAAAAGGTTAAAGTTAAAATTAATTTTATAAATAGAGTTAAAAATATATAGTAATTTATATAATAATAATAATATTAAGAGTAATTTTTAAAATTAAAAAAATTGCTCATCAACGTACCTCAAGAAAAGCTGGACATAATGTTTTTTTTAAATATAATATTTTCGTATATATCCTTAAAAACTAAAAAATGATAATTATCGTACTCTTATAATATTAATTAAAATTAATTTTTGTAAGAGTAATATTAATTTAAAATTTGTTAATCATAATAAAAATTAGAGTGAAATAAATAGATGCACTGCAATGACAAATGCCGTAGGATAACCAATTTTGTGAAATTTTTACTGTATTTAATAATGTATAATATTTCTATTAAATAAAATATGTAAGTAGTAATTGTAATACTTTTTATCAATTTTATAAATTTATTTTTTTAATATTAGATTATTGAATAAAAAACAAAAAAAAACAAAATGGAGAATACAAATGAGAAACGTGTTGCACCCTCCCACCCTAAACATGAGCTGAAAAGTGCAACAATGTTTGGAGCCAGTGCGGTGAGAAAGCACGAGCTTTAGAGATCTCCGATGGCCGGAGCCCGACGCCTGATCGGCGTCTTCCCTTTCCTCCGCCGCCTGCTGCTGCTGCTGCTCCTCCTCCTCTTCCCTCTGGTTCAATCCCAAGAGCAAGAGCTCCTCCTGAAGCTGAAATCACACTGGGGCAACCCACCGTCTATGAGCACATGGAACTCCTCCACGCCCCACTGCGCCTGGACCGGCGTGAGCTGCACCGACGGCTCCGTCGCCAACATCACATTCAGAAACGATTACGACGTCGCCGGCGACGTCCCCACCTTCGTCTGCAACCTGACCAACCTGGTCGTCCTTGACCTATACAACAACTCCATCAACAACACATTCCCCGATCTCTCCGGCTGCCAAAGGCTCGCCCACCTTGACCTGGGCCAGAACTTCCTCGTCGGAACCGTCCCGGAGGATGTCGGCCGAGTTCTGCCTCGGCTCGTCTATCTCAACATCCAGGCGAACTACTTCTACGGCGACGTCCCGGCATCCATCTCCAGGGCGTCGGCGCTGCGGGAGCTGTACCTCGACAACAACAGCTTCAATGGGTCGTTCCCGCCGGCGGTCGGGAACATCTCCTCCTTGGAGGTACTTTCTCTGTCGCTGAATCCGTTCCTGCCATGGAGGCTTCCGCCGGAGTTGGGAAAGCTGAAGAACCTGACGACCTTGAATGTTTCCAGAGCCAACCTCATCGGCGAGATTCCGGAATCTTTGGGGGACCTCGTCGGACTTCAACGATTGGAACTGGGGTACAACAGCCTCACCGGCAGAATCCCGACAGGTATTTGGGGCTTGAAGAATCTACGCTATGTATTCTTCTCAAGTAACAACTTGCACGGCGAGCTGCCGGCGACGGTCGGAGCCACAAAGCTTGTCGGCGTCGATTTGTCGACCAATCAATTGAACGGGAGCATTTCAGAGGATTTTGGCAAGCTGCAGAATCTTTCGTATTTGCTCTTGTTGCAGAACAATTTTTCCGGCGAGATTCCGGTCGGAATCGCCAACATTACTACTCTGAAAGACATCAGGCTTTTTCAGAATAGATTCACCGGTGGCCTGCCGCCGGAATTGGGCAAGCACTCGGCGCTCTTAAATTTTGAGGTGAGTGAGAACAAGCTCACCGGCGAGCTGCCTCCTCATCTTTGTAAGGCCGGGATACTGAATTCTCTGATCGTGTTCGGCAACAACCTCACCGGCGAGGTGCCGGAGTCGCTCGGGAACTGCTCGTCGCTGGTCAACATTCAGCTCTACAACAACCGATTTACCGGCGAGTTTCCGCCACATATTTGGTCGCTGACGAATCTTTCAGTGGTGATTATCAGAGACAACGATCTCTCCGGCGAGCTTCCCGACGTGTTGCCATCGAATTTCATGAGATTGGACTTGGCCAACAACGGATTCTCCGGCAAGATTCCATCGGAAGCGAGAAATCTGAAGGTGCTCAACGGCAGCAACAACGACTTCTCCGGCGAGCTCCCGTCCGACATGAGCGGTCTCTCGGATCTACAAGTGTTGCTTCTGGACAGGAACGGACTCTCTGGTGCCATCCCGGCATCGATCCAGAGGTTAGAATCGCTCACCAATCTGAACCTAAGCGGCAACCACCTCACCGGAGAAATTCCGGCGACGATCGGAGCACTTCCGGTGCTGACGTCTCTAGACCTCTCCAGCAATAATCTCTCCCGCGAGATCCCGAGCAGCCTGGGCCATCTAAAGCTCAATTATCTCAACCTCTCATTCAACTCTCTCTCCGGCCCCGTGCCGTCGCAGTTCGAGAATGCCGCATACCTCAACAGCTTCTTGTCCAATCCCGGTCTCTGCTCGTCGGGCGAAAAAAGCGGCGCCGCCGCTTCCGCCGGCACCATCAGCTACTTGTCCATGCCACTTTGCGGTTCCCAGTCGAAAGCCGCCCGGCTTTCCAAGCCGTTGCTTGCCTTCTTCATCACACTCGGAACGGTCATCTTCCTCGCCGCCGCCGCCTTCGCGTTCTTCGCGGTGAGGGAGTTTCGGAGACGGAAGGCCGGCGAAGACGTCGACAACTGGAAGCTCACATCATTCTCCGCAGTGAACTTCACAGTAGCCGACATCATCGGTGGCTTCGAGCCGGACAACCTCATCGGCTCCGGTGGCTCGGGCCAGGTCTACAAGGTCGCGCCCGGCGGCCGAGCGGGAGACCCCGTCGCCGTGAAACGGATCCGGAACGACGGCAAACTCGGCCCAAAAGCAGAGAGAGAGTTCGACGCAGAGGTGGAGATCTTGGGTTCCATCCGACACATTAACATCGTCATGCTGGTGTGCAGCATCTCCAGCCGGCAGGCGAAGCTGCTCGTGTACGATTACATGAAGAACGGGAGCCTGTACCAGTGGCTGCACAAGGAGAGGGTCATGCCGACGGGATCCGGCGGGGACGGCGGTGGCGGTCTGGATTGGCCGACGAGGATGGCGATTGCGGTGGGGGCGGCGCGAGGGCTGTCGTACATGCACCACGACTGTCACCCACCCATCGTCCACCGGGACGTGAAGTCCAGCAACATCCTTCTGGACGCCGACTTCGAGCCTAAGGTCGCCGACTTTGGGCTCGCCAGGATTCTGGCAAACTCCAACCCGCCGCAATTGATCTCCTCCTTCGCCGGCTCCGTCGGCTACATGGCACCAGGTCGAAATCGTACTCTTCTCAACCCACACCTCTCTGTGTACCCAATCCTTCTCAACCCGTCTTCTATGTGTCCTCTGCTGCAGAGTGTGCCAACACGAACAGAGTGAACGAGAAGGTCGACGTGTACAGCTTCGGAGTGGTCCTCCTCGAGTTGACGACGGGGAGGCCGGCGGCGGGCGTCGGCGCCGCAAACGCCAGCCTCGCGGAGTGGGTATGGAGGCACGTCCAGAACGGGGGGTCGACGGCGGACATCGTGGACTACGCCGTGAAGGACCCCAAGTGGTCGGAGGAGATAAGCATGGTGATGCGACTGGGTCTGCTCTGCACCGGAACCCTGCCGTCTTCAAGACCCACCATGAAGGACGTGCTGCAGGTGTTGCTCAGGTACCATCACTCCACAAAGCACGCTGCCGCCGGAGAAGTTGATGGCGGAGGGTTTGTGCCAGAGCTGCCGCCGCCTCCCGCCAAGACGGGCACCCGTCGGAATAGGTCCTTGAAGGTCCGCCAGGACGAAGACGATGATCGGAGTGGTCTCTTGATTAACTTGTGATCAAAAGCATACGGCCGAAGAAGAGCAGAGCGGAGCAGAGAAGAGATGCAGCAGAGGCCAGCAGGACAAATCATTCATGGGATATTTTCCGAATCTGTACTGTAATTCTTGAAAATAAGTTTTGTAAAAGTTTTACTGAAATATATATTTTAAAAATAATATAATAAAATAAAAATTGTATTATAATTATTTAAATAAATAAATAAATTATATTCAAAATTATGTCGACTAAAAAAGTAAACTTTAAATTTATTTAGGCTATAATTTAGATTTAAAAAAAACCGTGGATTCTAGTAGCATACGAGTGTGTGAAAGAAGTGGATTCCAATAATGCATGAGGTAATAATCTAAAATATTGGTAAAGAATTTTTGTTAATTTATATTCAATTTAAAAGAAATTATTATTTATATATTTTATTTGATAAAATATTATATATCATCAATTTTACATATTAATCTATAATAATTGTTAAACAATGCTTATGATTGGTATATGAAAAATACAAGGGCTTTTTCATAAATTGTGTTGCTTGCCAAATGGCTTTCGTTTGATATGATTTTTATTTAAATCAAAAATTAATTTTTTTAAAAGAAGCTCATAAGGAATATTCAAAAGGATGTTTGATAAAAAAGTTTAAAAAATTACTTTTTACTCTTTCCAAACAACTCATACCCAATAAAGCCAATGATTGCAATTTTCTTTGAGATCAGCTTTAGTCAATACATTTTTAAAATTCCCTTCGATGTTATTATTATTGAATAAATTTTAGTATATAAACTTCTACCATCTTAATTATCATATAATTTAAATTTTATTTATGAAATTAATTTTAATTTTAATTCCATGTCTACACAATAAACCGATTTTAACCATCAGTAGAAATCACAAAACAAAACGTTGTTGGTGACCATGGACCAAGGCCCGGTACGGGAGTTGGGCCAGAATATTTCGGACATGACTCTATCGGGCCCAAACGAGGCCCAGTAAAAAAAGTGCAAATATAATAATGTAAGACGTAGCATTTTGCCATGTAAGATGTCGTACGAGTGACGCAAAAAAAAAAGTATTTGAAAAAATTTTAAAAAAAAGTATTTGAAAAAATCAAAAAAAAAAAATTGTTTCTTCCACTACGTGAACCAAAAAAAACTTGTTATCTTGACGATGAGATATCAATATTAAATATTCACGTAAGGGTGTATTTAAGGAGAGTTTTAATCAATTTTAAGAGTCAGATAAAATTAAAATTAAAGTTAATTTTATAAATAAAGTTTGACTTACATAATAATTAAGGAGATAAAAATTTCTACGTTGAAATACGTATAATAATAATAATATTAAAAATAAATTTAAAAATCAATTAAAATCAAACTTAAGGAGTGTTTGTACCTAAAGAATTGAGTAGAGTTGAATTGAGCGAAATTCAATTCTACCTCATTTTTGTATTTATGCATTTTTAAAGATTAGAAATTAAATTTTTGATTTGAAATCATATAAATATAAGGTTGAGAATTCATTTCTTAATACCTCATCTTGGAATTCATTTCTCCCTTCTCCTCCACATGACCTGTCTTTCTCCTTTTAAAATCATGTGACACAATTACCCTTCCTTCGTTGTCATCGTCTAACATCTCTATCTTTCTCTATCCTTCTTTTGCACAACATAACTGTGTGAGAATCTATCATCGTCGTCTATTCCCTTCCTATCATCTCCTCTCCCTCATTTGTCTCTCTATATGTGTATTTCATCTTCACTCGATGATGACTGATGTATTTTTCCTTTGAATGTATTTTTATATTAGAAATGTAAAATAATAGGACAATGTGATTGTTATTATTTTGTACTTAAATTTTTAACGTACCTGTTATATTGTTAATATTGTATTACGTACTTAACTTTATTAATATGGTATTTATATTGCTGATTTGATGATTGAATGTAGAAATTATATATTTTTATCTTTTACGAAAAGTATATAATGATAATTAAAGAGTTAAATTAAAAATAAAATAAAAAAATTTAATATTTTTTAAATTCTTATTATACACAAATACCTATTTTTTCAATTCTCATCTATTCTTTCGGTTACGTAAATATCTAAATAATAAATAAATTTATTATTAATTAAATTTTAATAAAAATAAATAAAGTTTCATTAATTTAATACTATTTAATTTATTTCGTACAACCACCTCCTAAACAATGTTCAAGATCGGAGACTCAATTGTTGGAAAACGGAAAGAAAGAAAAAATAAAAAACAACGCACGTGGAAAAGTGATCGAAGAATGGTAAGTCAGGTAAGGTAAGACCATGGTTGCTGTCAAAAGCTTCCAAGTCTACACATTTATCTAGAAAAAGACAACAAGTACAACCAAAAAAAACACTTTCTTATCGTAGGGCTTTTTTCCGGTAAAAATATAATAATATTAAAAAGTATAATTGTAAATGTGGCAAAATATAAATTAGATTAAAATTTTATTTGATAAAATTAATTTGTGTATATTATGAAAATTTAAGAAAAATTATATTTAATTTTTTTTAAATTAAAAATATTTTAATATTTTCAGATTTTAGAGAAGAGATACTGGATTAATAAGACATGATATTTCAGCATTAACAATGAATAATGCTTGTAAAGAAAAGGTGTAATATAAAAGTAACTTATGATTATGGTAAAGTTTTAACAACTGTTATGAAAGGGTAACTCAAAAAGTAAGTAGAAAAATATCAAAATCATCAAATGTAAACTAAGAAAGCAAAAAAAAGAATTTAAGCATATTATTCGTGTGCATAGAAATTATAAAAAATTGGAAGAAATCTGAAATTAATGAAAAATGAAAATGAGAGGTGAGAATAAAACTTTTGAGGTATTTATATAGCTACTAGAAAGTTAAAAAATTGAAATAATGAAACTTTTAATGGTGAAAAAATGATGAATAATTTTGTGACGAAAGAAGAAAGAAAAGTAATTTTGAAAATATGTATATTATTATTAAATTAAGAGTATTTTTAAAAGTTAAAAGTAAAAATATATATTAATAGATATCATTAACCTCAAATTTTAATTTTAAAATAATAATTACCTACTGCAAAGACAAGTTTTATAACATTAGTTTTACCTAGCGAAACTTTTTTTTTTTTACTTGTCTGCTGTGCTCTGCTTTCGAACATCTTTCTCCGCTCACGACACCTTTTTGGGTTGGGTTCCATGTCCATCGAATGCATCTGGTGCGGGTAAAGCAGTGGAATCGTTGGAGGGAGACCTGCGACTTGCTCATCAGTCATCTCCCCACGGTGATCTCCCTCGCCGTAACCTGTGGCGAGCTGGGTTTGCTCTGTTTCTCTTGGACGAACCAGACAGCCGTCTCGGCAGGAGGAGGAGGAGGAGGAAGGTGGTTTGGTCGCGAGGTTTGAGGTGTGAGTTGTTGTTGTTCTTCTTGTCATCTGGCGTTTGTTGCTGTCTGTGTTTGGGTTTCATGATGGACAACCCTCTTTTTTGCTTTTTCTATGCCAGAGAGAAAAAGAGAGAGAGAGAGAGAGAGATGCTCATCGGCCCCCCCTGCTCCCCGTCTTCTTTCCAGCTCTCACGAGCGCTGGTCCGCGTCGGTTACGTCATCCCATCGCTTGCCAGCCACCGCGTCGAGGTTGAGCGAGCACGACAGCAGCAACAGCAGCAGCAGGAGGAAGAGGAGGTCTCTTTTCCGGATTTCAATGGCGCTGGTGGGGAAGCAAAAAGTCCATTATTCTCTCGAATTTTGAGATGGGTCGTCCTGGGCTTTCCCGTCCAGCACCGCCCTGTCCTTTTCGCCGGACCTGGTCGCAGTGGAATATTAGATGGGCGGGGTTCCCCAATCTTATTTGACCGCCGGAGCTCCTTCTCCGATCAATCCGCTGTCTTCTGACGATGCTCTCCGGTTACAACCTCCGTCCTCCGCCGCTCCTCCTCCTCTCGCAGACACAAGTTAAAAAATTAACATCTATTTATTATTTATTACTTTTATGATAAAATATTTAATATGACATAAAAGAAATTAAAATTTTAAAAATTTAGAAATAAAAAATTTTATAAGATAATTTAAAATTTTTATATTTAATTTTTAAAAAGTTAAAAATATTTTAGATTTTTAATATTTTAATAATATTTATGTTTTAGATTTTCTTTTTTCCTAATTTCTAAGAGACAGATCTTTAAGGTTTTGAAAAAATAAAAAATAAAAATTTTAAAAAGAAAAAAAAAGAAAATTTTTTAAGAGTGTAAGTTGTGAAAATTTTAAAAAAAATTATAAATATTTTATATTTTAATATTTTAAATATAATTTTATATTTTTGTTATAGTCATAAATTTAGTAATTATTAAGAGAAACTAGGTAAGATGTATAATGTTAGAAATTATGTTGTGATGAAATTTTAATTAATTATAAGAATTTTTCTAACTTGTGAGAAATGATGAAAAATATTTATGGTAGTAATTATGAAAAAAATTTAAAAATTTAAAAATTTGTTGGGATGTACAAAAATCTAAAAATTAATTTTTGTTAATGTTTTTTCAAGTTTACACAAATTTCTCTTGAATGTATATACATTGTAGTTAAAAAGAATAAAAAAGTTAAATCCACACAATAAAATCTTACTTCTGCTAAAAAAATGTAAAAAATCTCATATCAAAAAACGTAATATTTGAAATTAAATTAATATAAGGTAAATGTTTTGTTTATTTATTTAGTTTTAATTTTAATTTTATAGAAATTTATATATATTATTGTTATTATATAAATTTTATACACAAATATTACATTTAATAGAAACGCTGTGAAGTGAGAAAAAATAATTTTTTTGAATTAAAAATAGTAAATTTTGATTATCACTTTCGTCGCAATCAAATGATGTCAAACTCTTTTTTCACACTTTACTGTTTTGTTTTAATATTTTTTATAAAACTACTTTTAATTTTAAATTTCTACGTTAAAGTTAAAATTGAAATTAAAATTTGAAATAAAAAAGGAAAATAAGATTATAGACATTAAAAGAGCTTTGTGAAAAAAGTAACAAATGATATAAATTTTAACTTATTATATTTTACTATTCAAATCAAAACACATGTAAAATCTTATATAAAAAATCTCACAGCTAAACCTGTATCAAATCATCTATTGCCATTTCCGCAAGAATACTTTCTCCGTATTCTTTAAAAAATATATAAAAATTTCATTACAACGTAATTTTTTAACCTTATATGTTTTATCTAACCTCTTCTAATTATTTTAAAATTTATGATTAAAGGAAAATATGAAATTAATTTAAAAAATTTAAAATATAATATATTTATAAATTTTTTAAACTTTTTGTGACGTATATAAATACTCTTAAATTTTTTTTAAAAGTTTTTGTTTCTACGTAAATAAATCTTTAACAAATATATAAAATAATAATAAATGAAAATCTGACCTCATCTCTTCCGATCTATCAAAAGGATGACAGTAATTGACAGCACCAACGTGAGGGGCATGATTAATATTTGTCTTCACTATCCATTTTAAGCAGACGTCTTCTTTATCGACTTCATTGTTGATCTTTTGATATCCGTTTCAAACTTTTAAATCTTTCGCCTGTCACTTTCACGGTAGAAAAATTTATTTTCAGTGACGAATGAAACGAATTTATGAATCTGTTACTATTATTACTGTTTAGTGACGAATATTTAATCATAATATTCATCGTATCTGTATTATAGTACGTGTCATATTTTTTTTAAATGAAAATTTAAATTTTTTTAATTTTATATATTAATAATAAATAATATTTACACTTATTTTTATGTCTTTTAGTAAAATTATCGATTACTTCAAAATAAAATATTTTATATTTACTAAAATAAAATAAAAAAGATCATAAACGTTCAAATTATAGATATGCATTTGACGATTCAAGATACGACGACAACAGTAAATAAGTAAATCAAAATTATAATCTATACATCACCTCAATCCTTCTAACGTAGGACTGTATATTTTGCATTAGTCTTTTTATATAGTTAAAGACTAAAAAAGTTTTATTTTAGTCCATTTTTAAAATTAATGTAAATATTTTATTTTAATAAAATTAATTTATTAATAAAAAAGTTTATAAATATTCTATAAGTTTTAGACTTCATTTAAGGTTTATTTTAGTCCATTTTTAAAATTACTCTTAACATCTTTGTTAAACTTTAACTTATAAATTTCACTATTTTAATAATTATATAATTTTAATTTCATTCGTAAAATTAATTTTAACTTTAATTTTATTTAACTTTAAAAGTTAATTTAAAGGTACATTTGAAGACAACTTTTTTAGCTCTAAAAGTTAGATATAGTTAAAGTTGAAGTTGATTTCACAGATAAAATTGAAATTATATAGTAATTTGAGTGATAAAAATTTAAAAGTTAAAATTTATATAATAATATTGATATTAAGAGTAATTTTAGAATACGAAAGAAGTTAAAATAGTTAACTCTTTCACTTCAAAAGTGAGAAAATATCATTTTCAAGTAAACGATTTTAAAATAAGAGAAGGGAGAAAATTAATTTTAATAAAAAAAAAATTAAAAAATAAAAATACTTCTAAAAATTAAAAATAAGAAAAGTAAATAAATTACCGCATTTCTGAGAATATCACTTTTTTATCTAAAAATTACTTCACAATGACGTGTGAAGATTCCTAAGATGTGACTCTTTTATTTTTTTTTAATATTAAGAATCACTCTTGTCGTTATCTTATCTAAAAAAGAAAAAATACTTTTTTATTCTTAAAGAAAAAAACTACTATCAAATATACGTTAACCATTATTTTATCTTTACTCTCACATTTCAAAATCACTCTCATTCTCACGATAATATTTTTATTCTAAATTTACTTATTTTATAATTAAAATTAATTTTATCTTTCTTTATATCTCTAAATTATTTCTTACATTTTACGCTTAAATTTACTTTTTTTCACTCGAGTACTGGAATGGCTTAAAAGAACGTAACCAGATTTAAAACGGTGACACTCACGGAACTCGCTGGAATAAGAGAGGCGTTTCGGACGACGCCTGTCTGCTTCTGCGAAGCCCATTTGATCTGTCGCGTAGCGCCGCTCCTCACGAGCTTCCGCACAGGTCTATGCTCCTCCAAAGCTCATTCCTTCATTTATTTCTCCTCTTCTTCTTCTTCTTCTTCTTCTTCTACTTCTTCTTCTTCCGCCGCTTCTGCTTTTGCTTTGGCTGCTGCTTCTGCTTCTTCACATGCACATTTTTATCTCGTCCAGTATTTTAACTTTTTACCCAACCCGTAGGTTTTTGGGCTTTTTTGAAATTTTTTACTTGGCTTGCGCCATCGGCTATAGAGATTCGTTATCTCCGCACCCGCATTCAAATTTTCTTCCATTTATGGTTCCTGCCGTTTCCCCTCACCTGCCGTCTTGGGTTCTGGATGAACGTCGACAGCAGGGGGAGGGACGGCGGAGAGCGATGGGCAGGGCGGCGAGGTGGCTGAGGAATCTTCTCGGGGGGAGGAAGGAGGGTAGATCTGGCAGGACCGCCGCCGCCGCCCGGAACGACTCGTGCGTTGGCCACCACAGGGAGAAGAGGCGGTGGAGCTTTGGGAGGCTCGGTCGGGAGTCGGGTGACAATGGGTCGGCCACGCTGCCGGCGGAGGCCCCTGCTCCTGCTCCTGCTCCGGCTCCGGCTCTGGCTCCGGCTCCGGCTCCGGCTCCGGCTCCGGCTCCGGCTACACAGGCTTTGCAGGGGGGGAAGGATTGGGTGAGGACGTACTACGCGGAGACGGAGGTGGAGCAGAGCAAGCATGCAATTGCCGTTGCTGCGGCGACGGCGGCGGCGGCGGACGCGGCCGTCGCTGCGGCACATGCGGCTGCGGAAGTTGTGAGACTGACCAGTCACGGCAGAGGGACCATGTTTAGCAGCGGCGGTGAGAGGTGGGCTGCCGTTAGGATCCAGTCGGCCTTCCGTGGTTACTTGGTCACCTTCTTCTTCTACTACTACTACTACTTCGCTGTTCAGAGCTTGATTTTTTCTCTTTTCTTGTCTGTGATACTGAGCTGCTGCTTTGTTTTAAATCAGGCAAGAAAAGCTCTTAGAGCGCTGAAAGCATTGGTCAAATTGCAAGCTCTGGTTCGAGGGTATCTCGTGAGGAAGCAAGCAGACGCAACTCTCCATAGCATGCAGTCTCTCGTCAGAGCTCAGGCCTCCTTTCGAACTCAGAGGGCTCGTGTCCTCCCCGTCAAAGACCACTCCAGATGCCACCCAGAGGCGGCGCGCCCAAGACGGTCGCTGGTGAGTACCCATCGACTCTTATGCATCATTCGTCTGTGGTAGTGGTGACGGCCTTGATTCATGGCGTTGCGGTGGCGGTGGCGGTTGGTTTCTGATTCTGACGTGCAGGAGAGATGCGACGAGCTGAGAAGCGAGCACGCCGCCGGCTCGTTGCATAGCAGGAGACTCTCCGCTTCTCTCGATCCCGCCTCCTACAACAGCGGTGGGTTGGACGAGAGCCCGAAGATCGTGGAAATCGATCCGGGACGACCCAGGTCGAGGAACCGGAGAATCGTCAATCCGACGGCGTCGGAGTCCACCACCGACGAGTCCTACTACTCCTCCCCGTTGCCGTCGCACATCCCCGGCGCCCGCCTCACCATCCCGGACTCTTCCTCCGACTGGTGCTTCACCGGCGACGAGTGCCGGTTCTCGACCGCCCAGAGCACGCCTCGGTTTCTCAACTGCAGCGGCCCGTTCGCCGGCGTCGCCGCACCGGTCACGCCGGCGAAGAGCTTGTGTGGAGGTGAGAACCCCACCAACAGGAGGTACGTCAACCACCCCAACTACATGGCCAAGACGGAGTCTTTCAGCGCGAAGGTCCGGTCTCAGAGCGCGCCGAAGCAGCGGCCTGATCCGAGGAAGAGGCTGTCCATCAATGAAATCGTCCAGTCGAGGGCAAGCCTGAGTGGTGTCCGGATGATGACGTCTTGCTCCAAAGCCCAGGAAGCAATCAGCTTCAAGAACACCGTGTTGGGTAGCATCGATCGGTCGCCGGAATTGGGCAGAGACGCGTACGATCGGGACTACTACCACTTGCAGAGGAGATGGTGATGCTCCACTCTGCTCTCCTCCTCTCTTCCTTAGTGTTTTTGTCATTGTACCGCGTTCGATGTGCAACAAACCGCAGTTATGTAGATCTTCCGATTAACGTTGGTTTTCCGTTTTGGTGCAAAAGAAGAATACCATGGCTGGTTGTTGCTTCTCACCCAAGCATTATTGCTCTCTTTGGAATTCTTTCGAACAGCTTCCGTGCATCAGTGGTTGCCCACGAAAATTGCCTCATCACACTTCAGCCCTTCTAAGAATTTCAAATTTTGAATAATACCTTAGAAATTTCGGCTTAGAAAGACCGCTAAGCCCGACGATTTCAAACCAGGACGTGTTAACCAAAGAAAATCTTCAGCAAATCGAAAGGAATATGCAGTGCAGAACCCATGTTCTTACCGCTTAAAACTCGGATTTTGCTTTTTGGGCATCGGGTAAAGTTCATTATCTCTGCCTTGCGAGAAAATCTTAGAAAATTTGAAACCCGTGAAACAAATCAGCAGCGCTGAACGAGAAGCAGGGTTTGTGCAGCATCACTGCTGCTGCTGAAAGTATCATCTGAACCAGATCATGTGATCCCTTTCACAGGTTTCTTTTTCAGCAATGATGAGAACTGATTTGATAGATGAGGACCTGCCTGCCTTTTTCTGAATGATGACGTTTCGAGATCATCACCACCCTCCTAGCCCCTCTCTTTTTCCCCTTCCATGTTCACTTTTACCGTATCCTTATGGAAAACAACAGTGAATTGACTCACACAACAAGATCACAATCGGATTCGGATCAGGATCCGGATCCGGACCCGGAGCATTCCTTGTCATCTTGGAGCAAAGTCCTGCTCAATCATTTTACTTAGATACGTATATAAGTCGGAAATTTTGAAAAAAAAAAATTAAAATATTTTAAATTTCAGATATATGTATATTGTAAAAAAATTTAAAATTTTTTCGTAGTATAATTTTTTTTAATCATTTTCTATGTGTTAGGTGAGGAAATTTTTATAATCGGTACGTCTCCTGGAAATTTTGACGAGATCTCACAACACGTGTATATAATGAAGTTTTAATGGATTTAAAATGATTTGTTGATAAAATAAATTTATAATAATAAAGATGCATGTCTTTATACATTATTACATATTTCTTTAATAATCATTGTAACAAGTGAAATAATGAATGAGACTTCGAATGTCCTTAATTGTCTCATTTGATTGTAAACGAAGATTTAAGATTTAGGATTTAAGATTTAAGAATGAAAAGTTAAATAGATTCTTTCTTAAATTTCGTTTATATCTATGAAATTCATAAAAATTGAATCGAAATAAATTTAATTCTCATAAATTATTTATTTGTATAATTGAAATTAAATTAAATTTATTTCCGTTAGTACTATTTATTCTTCAAAAATGAAATTTGACCTTATTAGGAATTTGAATCGTCTAAAATTCAATTAACTCAAATTTCTTTACTTGCTTTCATTTGATTATGAAAATTTCTAATTTTATTCAATTCTAATAAGTATATAAATACCTATATACTGAATTTATTTTCTTTCAATTCAATTTTATTCAAAAAATAAATTCTTGTCAATTTATTTTTAACTAATTCTACGTACACAAACATGTCTTTAGGTGCATTTATATCTTTTTGTTTAGGCCATCTTATTTTTATTATTATCCAGTTTCAAATTTTGTAATCGTATCTTTGATGAATAAATTTACACATTTCTTTACAAATAGGCACGCATTTGGTAGAAGTGCAGCATAGAGTGGAAAACAAATCAAACAAATCATACTAAACGAAATTTATAAATATTTTTAAGTATTTTTAAAAATATTTTTAATAAAATTGTTAAAAATGCTTTTCATAAAATAAATCTTTCAAGCATAAAATTGAAACTTATAAAAATTACCACTTCAATACAAAATATAACTTTTAAACTATCGCACTGTTTTTTTTAAGTATAGTTATAAAGTGTATTTGGTAATGAGCTTTAGCTTTGAGTATCGTGGAGAGTTAAGAATTAAATTTTGTTATTAAACAGAGTTGAAATTTATAATGAATTATGAGATAAAAAGTTGTATATAAAAATTTATATGATGACGATGATAGAATGTGAGAATTTGTATAAAATTAAAAAATTATTATCAAATGAAACCATGATGTCCTTTGTAAGTAAGGGTTAGCTTTCGTTAGTTTTGAAAGTTGAATAGAACTGAAACTAGAGTTAATTTTGTGAATAGAGTTGAATCTATATAATAATTAAGGTAATAAAAATTTATATATTAATAATGATGTTAAAAGTGATTTTAGAAGTTAGACTAAAATTAGTCTCAAACGTGGCTTAAGGGGTTGATTCCAATCAACATTAAAAGTTAGATAAAATTAAAGTTAAAGTTAATTTCATAAATAAAGTTGAAATTGTATAATAATTAAGTATTCATTTGTTTAAATTGTATTTTACTATACGCTTTCATTTTTTACTATGCATCTTAACTATGTACAGTAAAAAAAACTATGTACAGTAATATTTACCAAATATTTTTAACATTTTATATCAAAAGCATCGTACTAAAGGCTTACATTGTAAATTGTGTAATTTCTTAAAAAAATGTGAATTTCACTTTACCTAATTTTATCTTTTAAACAAAAGTTAGTAGAAATTTATATATTAGATTTCGTACAATAATAATAACATTAAAAGTAACGTTAAAAATCAATTAAAATTGACTTTAAACAAAGCTTAAAGTTTCGTTTGGCAATAGAGTTTTTAAAAGTTTTTACTGTGTAGAGTACACGTTTTAACAAATAATATAATGAAAGTAGATATTTTTATTATACCTGTTAAAGAAGAAAATAAATAAAATTTACCTTAAGAATTATATCAATTTTTAAAAATAATATAAATTTTAAGATTATGTTTATTAATAAGATAAAATGAGATTTTTATTGTATATTATTGGTTGTATACAATAATTATAATAAAATAAGATAAATGAAAAAAATTACTGCCTCACCTCAAAACTTGCCATGCCAACCATGGTAACAAACATAGGCTTTATTTGTTTATCTATCTTCAATTTTAACTTTAGTTTCATTAAATTTTATTTTTGTCGACATTATGAAATTAGAATAAGAATAGAAAACTCTACACCATGTTTAGACTTGATTCTTTTTTTTTCACTTTCAACTTTTGAAGGTAAAAAAAGTAATTTTTAAGAGAATAATTTTAAAATTAAAAGAGAGAAGAATAATTTTGATAATAAAAGAAGTAATTTAAAAAATTATGTATTTTATCGCTAAACTGAGATTATTTTTATGAATTTTTGGGAGTGAAAAAAATAAAAAACTCTAAGTTTTTATCAAATAAAATTTATTCGACTGGAGCTGAGGTGGTGGCCAGTACGACGGCCAGTTGGGCCGTACCTGAGAATCTTCTTCGGTGTGCAGGCGGGGGCCAGGCAGTGCGTAATCCGCGCCCACCGTCAGAGCTCGTTTCTGGGGGTATGTGCCGTGAGGGAGGGAGTTCAAAGACGACGGCCCCATTTGCCGGTCGCCATTGTTGTTTATTCGATCTGGTTCTGCTTGGGTTGGGTCGTCGGCGTCGTCTGTGACGGCGATGGCACCGCCCTGCGCCTGTTTAATGCCTCTGTGTTTGAAGAAGGAGAAGAAGGAAGAGGAGACGCTTAGGTGGGTGTGGTGTTTGGAGGGAAGATCTGGGTTTAAAGTTTAAACGTTAAAATGGAATCGCAAGAGTGATGGCGAAATGGCAACGACAAGAGAAAGGACAAGCTTTGTAGAGAGAGAAAGAGAGAGGGGGAATGATCATTCTTTGCCAGGGTGCACAGGAATGGCCTGTTCATCAGTTCATGTATGTATGTATGAATGATGATGGGCCTGCCCCTTATCTACGTCACATGAAATAAATAATACTACAGTAGATTCAAAGTGGATTCTGAAACCTTGGAAGAGACTACTACTGTTAATTGGTATCTAATCTTTTGTTTAAAGTAATCATTAAATTGATTTCTTAGTGGTTGAAAGGTTTCTTATTAATCTTATATATGACCTTGGTTTGGTTCAAAATTTTACAAATGTGATAGGATTATTATAAAGTAATAATTTTCAAAAAAAAACTTTTAGTTTCGTTTGGTAATAAAATTTATAATAATTTTTACTATACAAAGTATATATTTTAACAAATAATGTAATAAAATAAAGATTTTCACTACAACTATTAAAAGAAAAATAGAAAAGAAATTTTTACTAAGAAAATTATGTTGATCTAAAAAAATATAAGTTTTAAGTTCACCTGATCTATTGATTTTATCAAATAAAACATTTGTCTAAAGTTATTAACAGCTTTTTTATCAGTACAATGATAAAAAATTTATCATCTTTGAATCATTAGTAATGTTGTTTTTGCAAGCAATTATGAAGCTATTTATCAGTATAATTAATAGTCTTTTCTTGCTGGAAGCCGTGATGGGTCAGTCAATCGACTGTGAGCTAAACGGCAGTTGTAGTTTTGATTAGAATTTTGATATCTTGTGCAGACAAAAATCACAGAAGGCCGTGCAATAATTAATGGTTATTTAACAGTATTTCAAAACCTCTTTTGAAATTTTCATGGGTTTTGGGGGTATTGAATCAGATTTGTTTAGTCAGAGAGGATGGTGCAGTTTACCGTGTCTGGTCTCAAAACTTTTGAAAACGTTGTGTGGTCCTCAACTGCAGCTTGCCTCCAGACTAAATTCACATGCTAGCTTGTGAGAAATTAAACCATATATAATCAAAGGCTGATCAAACTGAAGTTTTAAGATGCTGAAAAGTGTACCGATCATCTTTGGAATTTGTTTTTGATAACCTAATTAACCTTGAAATTAAAAGTGTGAAAAGATCGAGATTACCATTTATTATCAACCAATACTTGAATTGTGAACAACAGCATAAGGGAATAAATTATTTGTGGATCTGATCATATACCAGTGCATTTCATGCCAAGCTAGTGCAGGTCAGATGCAGCTAGCTGGTGGACATGACGTTCAACCATGCTTTTAATAGGCAGTTGGAGTAAATGAATGCTTTCATATATACACACATATATATTATATTCAGAAGACAATGGCTGCATTCTATATAATTAATTATAACAATTAAATACTGTTGAAATGCACTTTTAAAAACCTATGGACTAATATAAAGATCAAAGTTCACCACATCATATTTAATGTATAACTATTTCAACAAATACACAAAGTACGTAGAGTTAGAGTTAAAGTTAAAACTAGTTTCGTAAACAAAATTAAAACTGTATAGTAATTAAGGTAATAAAAGTTTATATATTAAAATTTGTATAATAATAATGACATTGAAAATAATTTTAGAAATGGACTGAAATCAACTTCAAACGATGTCATAGAAACAATATTGTAGCTTCTACTTAGATTAGAATCTCGATGAAGGCATTAAAAAAAGAAAAACAGGCAAAGGCAATTCAACGCCATCATTCAAATATACATATCCTCCTTCCTTGGGAGAACCAGCAGCAAGGAAGCTTACATAAGTACCGTTTGATGCAGCTCCTCGTGTTTTCTGCAACAGCAATGTTCTCTTCATTTAAAGCGCCTGCTTTGATGTTGTGTGTGTGAGAGAGAGAGAGAAGCTAGGATGGGCACTGTGAAGAGAAGATGCTTCTACGGTACCATGAATTGTACCGCATGCTGTGCAATTCCATCTTCTACAGATCCATACACATGCTGGATTTGGGGGAAGATGGTGAGCATACGCATTCTAGCTTCTTCCAAGATCCACTCCACTCTTACATTTAATTGGGCAGTCCATTTTTCATATTGTCAGAATCTTCATTTTCATAGTTTTCAGAATCTTAAGATTTATGTCACTACACCCCCAGAATATTTATTTACTGAGCTTCACCTCATTCTTTTGTAGATGTACATTTTTTCTGGGATATGAACATTGAGCTTGTGTCAGCATGAGCAGTGAGGAGATCCACTTGGAATTATTTATTCATTTTTGAATAGAATGGTAGTAGTTTTTGATTTAGTAGTTATTATAAAACTGCTAGCTGTATGGAATTGCAGTGGATGCTATTATCATTTACTGTTGGACTTAATATGAGGATGAGACGGTTTATTTATTTGATTTTGAGTAGATAATATGTTTGAATTTAGTTTAGTCTATATGCATTAATTAGCCTTGCAATATATAAAGGAAAGCTTTTCATGTCTTTTTTTCTTAAAATGTGAATTTTCCCTTTTTATATATTGAGGTGTTTGCTGAAGAGTTCTGAAATTCTATGGCATGACATAAGAAGTATGACAAATATCTTTGGAGGATCTTTATCAATTAAACTATATTACTGTTAGGGTTTACGCATGTGTAAAGACCTAATAGTTTGAAATTTCAAGGTATGGATGTTTTGTCTCTTTTTTTTGGAAGCATAAGTTTTCTTGTTTTGTAAAGATTACAGGTTAGAGTTATATAAAACTCTCCAAACAAACCAGTGTTTGTCACTATATCTCAATTTTCTTATAATGCAACTACTCGTAATTAAGCTTTCTATGAATGATTTTTTAAATTTATATTGATATAATAATTAGTTTTAAATACAAAGCCAAAATATCAAAAACACCATATAAATAAAATTACAATAAGTTAAAAAACCAGAGATCCTACATATGCTCAATCACATAAATTAAAGAACTGAACACATGGAAAGGAAATTAATAGAGAATTCAAAATGGCAAGAGGCCATGAACAAATAAATATTGACGTTGGGAGCCTATGAAGCCTTGGACTTTGTGGAAAGACTTTATTAATTGGTAGGCATGTTGTAGGTTCGAAGTAGGTTTATAAAATTAAACCCGTGTGTTTAATAACAAGATATTCTAATTTCAAATGCTATACAAAGTTAAGAGCAAAGTCTTGTTACCAAGTAAAGTTAAATTTTACAGTAAACTGTGAAATAAAAATTTATAGATAAGAATTTATATGATAATAATGATATATAAAAATTTATGTAAAGTTATTATAGTTAGAGTTAAAATATTGCTACCAAACAAAATTTAAACATGAAGTCAATGGTGAAATTAAATATTGTAATGCCAAATTAGTAGCTGAAAGATATATGCCAAGTGCAGAAACTTGATTTCCATGCAACTCCGTAAGTTAAAAGAAATCGTAAGTTATGACTTCCAAACATGCTTGTAGAAATTGGTCATTAAGCTTACACAAGCTCTAAACAAACCTATATTCGTTGAATTTTATGTGGAGCAGCACTTCACAAAATCCAAGAAAGGATTATTCATAGTTGCCTTAATATATATATATATATATATATATATATATATATTGATGGCATATTAATTTACGGATGCAACGTTAAAAAGAGTGAGAAGCTGAAGTCATGTTTCAACAATCACTTCAAAATTAAAGATCTTGGGAATTAAAATGCTTGTTGGGAATAGAAGCGGCTAAAGCAGAAGAAGGAATATCCGTATTTTGAGGAAGATTCCATTTTCCATATTTAAAGTGTAAGTGTTTAATAGTTTATGTTTGAAAAAAGTTTGGGTAAATAAGGTGAGAATTAACGTTTTCTTGTCACACGATACGATTTTTGATTTTATTTTTAAAAATTTTTACTAAACAATCGATGTTAGGAAAATTAATCTACAAAATCGATAAAAATTGTTAAAAGTAAGATTATTTTAGTTATTTCACGTTCAAGTGTTATAGTAAAAGAAACTATTATAATTACTATGTAAAAATACTATATATCATCAATTTCGTATAATAAAAATCTCATCAAACTTTATTACCAAACATGATAGTATATTAAATAACTCTATTTATTTCACTATTCTTAACTTTAATTTTTTTACCGTTATTAAAATTAATTGTATGGTACATAGTTTCACGATAAACGCAGGAAAAGGAACCAATGCTAATGCAATAACGCTCATTCAACTAAACCCATGGATGATGATCCTGTTAAAAGATGTCAAGACGACCTGGTCTAGATCAAAATATTTCAGTATGACTAATAATGTTTTAATATAACCGATAGCATTTGATTTTCAAATATTCACCAAAATTTCAGTCATGTCCGGAACCCTCATTTCTATTTCGATTAAGACCGTAACATTATTGCTCATATTGAAACATTATCAGTTAAGATTTAGGTCTCATTAACTTCACTTATTCCAACATCTAAAGATGATATTCTCGTTTTCCAATACATTCATTTTATCATTCCAATCTAAAAAATCATTCACCCTAAAAGTACTTTTACCTACTCTCAAAATTGTGAAAGAGGATGGGTGACCGACCACACCCTAAAACATTATTGATCATATCGAAACATTCCTGTCCGTTGTTATAACATCTTCTTTTAAAAGATCCCACCATGCATACAATTAAGATTGATTGTATATTCAACAACAACCTAATTAACCTGATATAATGAAAGCAATTGATCAGGGGTTAGGTCAATATATGCATCCCCATCAAAGTGTGGGTTATCTCCACGCCCGGAGTGACGGACAACCATCCACTGCCAAAGCTTGAAATATTTGCAGCTTATTTTTGTAAATAAACAGCAAGTGCCTTTCTTGCACAATTTCATGGTATATGATCATACGACCCAGTGACCCAAGTCCGCATGCAAAATTTATATGTGTAAACACAGACAAGACACTCAATTTTAGAAATACAGGTCCCCCCGGTTGACAGGGAAATTACCGCAAACAACATTAACAACTTACAAAGCAAAGTGGCCCCAAATGGAGGGAGGGACATCCAAAGCAAATAAGGCAATGCAATCATCAGCACACAGCAAACACAGTCTTCCACAACCCCCAAGTCCAGCCGGGTAGACATCTTATAAATAGGCTTTCTAAACTTTGGGAACGTGCATGCACGCATCCACGCACGCACGCACGCACATATTCAACCTAGAGAGCTTGCTCAACCAGGTAGTCGCCCAACCTTTCCACAACTAGATTGCATTGACCAGGAGGAAGGGGCTCCTCGTAGATGCCGATCACCAAGGCTAGATTTGTTTTCTTGATACAGATGCCACCCGAACCCTAAAGTGACCAAATGATTTGAAGAACTTACACGACGGCATTGATAAGAATGAAACAAACCTCCCCAGCCACACTTGGGGAAATCCAAGGTCCACAATGTCTAAAGCATTTGGCATGGTATTTCTGCAGGAAAATTGTTTGGATGGAATGAAATATAAGATGTGAAAGACTATTTACCTTCTTTCCGCGTATCACGGCCCCTGGTTCTCCCTGAATCACCATGTACTTGATACCCCCAATGAATAGACCGGTGGGAGCAAGTTTCCCGGGTTCAGTGAGATCTTCCATCATGGCAGCAATCTCTTCAAGCTTAAACTACAAATATTAAAGACAGATATCAGATATGTAGTTACGAAACGAGGAAAGGCCATCTACACAACCGGTTGGTGGTTTAGATACAAGATACATTATTTCATGGTTATAAAATGATGGCAGAATGGATAAATTTTGGGTATCGAATTTCATGTCCAGTGAATTTCACGGCAACAAGTAGAGCCTTGTGAGGATGTACTACCTTTTCCAAAGAAGAAAACTAAATAAAAAACTTAAATAATTATATCTCAAACCAGCAAGGTTCATGATTAGATGGTGAAATATGAGACAAGCAACCTGCCAACATGGGGGAAATGATAAATGATTGCAGGTATATATACAACCATAGAAAATATTCCTAACTGTGAAATCATGCCCAATATGAGACATCCCAAAAAAATGATATATATATATATATAATCATAGACAGAATGCGTAATTGTCAAATCACAGCTTTGAGACATCAAATAAATCACATATGGTACCTTTGTATTTGAAAAAAAAGGAATTAAAGCCAAATCAGATAAAAGTCATTCATAAGTTGTATGCAAATTCAGAAAACCAAAGCCCCTCAATTAGAACTAAATAAATTATTCAAGTACATACATTACAATAACAATCAATAAAACAGTATAGATCAAGTGCAATGTCATTGTGGTATTATCATCTTTTGATACCACTTGAAAGGCAGATAAATTGATAATGATTAGTGTGTGGGAACAGGCTTAAACAATTTTAAAATCCAGATAAACGTAATCTATCATACTTATGAACAAAATTGAGCAATAAACAAAGATTTCGCCTTAAGCTAGATTATCCCTAGAGAGAGGAAAATAAACATGCTTGAGACCATGGGATTGCATAGGAGTAAATGAATTATGATTTTTTTTTTGAAAAGTAGCAGCTATAAGTCCCTTGTACACCTACATGAGCACGAGAGCATTCTAAGCACTTCAACATTAACCAAGGCATTATCTAGATAGCATATATTATTAAAATAAATTTTTGATGACATCAAGAACTCAGGACTTAATTCAGTCTTAATAGAAATGTATAGTTATGCAGATGCTTATACTCACGCTTCAAGAGATTTTGTTCATGTGAAATACCAACCAAAATTTTTCATGTGACAAGAAACTTAGAAATACATGTTAGTAATTTAATTTGATGCTTATATAATTCCAGTAAACTTTTCAATGTGCCTTGCTTTCCACTGTTCTTCACTTCTCAATAATGAACTGTGTATCGACCATTTATTATCAAGCAGGATAAAAAATGTTTCACATAATAAAAGAGGCAAAGGGCAAACTCTGGGCATAAAGCACCCACGAATTTGACAATATGACTTCTGGAAAAAAAACCATCCGTATGCAGCCTTAACTCCATAACTGAAGAGGTTCCTTCTTTTAACAGACAAATACATGAGCTTCGTCTTATAATAGAACAAACTTAACGTTGCACCCATGCTTACCCTGTGTTTCACATATTAAACCCATAATAAATAATTAGCTTACCCTGTGTTTCACATATTAAAACCACGATAAATAATTAGCTTACCCTGCATGTCACATATTAAAACCATAAAAAATAATTAGCTTACCCCGTGTTTGGCATATTAAAACCATAATAAATAATTAATTTTGTGGTCCACTGTCAGCATGTCAACAATGATATTTGGCAGTACGATGCTTCACACATAATTTAAGATGAACCTCAAGATGTTATCACCGAGATTACCAACATTTCGTCATTGCTCGAGACCTGGTTGATGCTGTTTGTACCCTGTTAGCTCTGTCTCACACTAAATGGACTTCAGCGACCAGTAAATGAAATTGCACTAACAATTCTAACATAACCAAAGTTCAATAGAACAGCACCGATCATGCAACTACCTCAAACGGAATTCTCTAGAGCCCACAACCGGTGTTTACAACCATCCTACACTCTGATACAAGTAGATCATCATCCGAACAAAAAAAGCCGACAGCAACCACGGATAATGCATGGCAGCCTAAAAAGTAAAAACTAGCAACAAATCTTCCCACCCACCCCCCCCCCCCACCAAAAAAATAATAATCTAGCAATCCCATCATCGAGGTAAATAAGGGAGAACTATTTCACCAGATCCGGCCTGTAGCAGAAGAAAAAAAATCCATTGATAACAGAACTAGCAGATCAATCGACCGATCCAGAAGCACGAAACAAAAATTGGATACAAGCAGCATCAGATCAAGCCTAGGAGATCAATCAAGGACACATCACAGATCCGATCGGAGTCAATCGACGGATAAGAAGAAGAGGAGTAGCTGGCGTGCGCTGTACCTGAGGGAATTTCTCGCTCTGGGCCCAGACGCTGCCATCCTGGCCGATGATGGCTGCGGCGGAGAGGGAGCCACCCTCGACCTCGCACATCAGGTGATCGTCGACGTAGGATTGCCACGACGCCATCTCCCGTCGCCTCCCTTTGCTGTGTCAGTGGCGATGAGATTTTGGAAGGCGACGAGGGCAATGGTGGCATTTACAGCGTTCGACGAGTGACGGCTGATCCAGGCTTTGTTTTTATCCACTTTTATTTTTTATTATATATTATAATAATTTATAATAATATTTATCAAATAATTTTAATATTTTATATTAAAAAATTATATCAAAATATTTTTAATTTAAATCGTATATTTTTTAAAAACAACGTAAATTTTGTTTCACTTAATTCAACGTCTTAAACAAATACATCTTTAATAATAATAACAGTGAAAGAATCATACAAAATATGCATAAATATTTTTAAAATAATGGTAATTTTAAATTTTCAAGACTACTAGGAATATTCTCATCCATATGCAATTTTCCGTGATGTTAATGATAATTTAAGATTATAATAATTATAATTACCTTAAATCCATAATCTTAAATTTTAGCATCTTATGATCTGAATCAAACATTGTCAATATACGTAAATATTTAAAAGAGTTGGGAAAATATTTTGATACTAATATTATTTTTATTTCCTTTATATTTTTCCTTTGTCTTTTTATTTCCTTTCTTATTTTCCTTAATTTTATCTTTTCCCCTTTTTTATTTCTCACTTTCTCTTTTTTTTTCTTATTTCCTTTTTATCTCATTTCTTATTTTCTTCTTTTTCTTTTTCTTTCTTTTTTTTCATTTTCTCTTATTTCCTTTTTCTTGTTACGGATAATACATTATTTTCTATTAAAGGAGCTTTTTTTTTCTTTATTTTCGATTTATGAAAGTGGAAAAGTATTTTTAGGAAAATGATTTTGAGATGAAATAAAGAAAAATAGTAATTTTGATAATGAAATGAGTAAGTTAGGAAATGTACATGTCATCGTAAAGTTGAGAGTATTTTTAGAAATTAAAAGTAAAAAGAAACATTTCCGATTCTACGAGGTTAGAATGTCAAAATTTTGTAAGATTTTATAGAAGAAAAATTTGAATTTTTTTTCCTCAGATTTTATCTACACAAACACTATAACAAATTTGAATTTATTTATTTATTTTCTATTTTTAAACATTTTATCGGTACAAACGCTACTTAAGTATTTTTTAAATATGTCTTGAATTAATTTATTCGTGTTAAATGATGAGAACTAAATTTTATCTTCTCTAATAAATATCAAATAATAGTTTTGGAATCACCACGAATTTTTGCACTTGACACGTATGCATATGTTTTAAGATTAATAAATATATGATTAATTAATCTTCAAATCGTCGCATAATGAATAATAAAAAATTAAAACTATAAATATTCCGTACTTGCATCAACAATCAAATAATTTTTTTTTAATCATTCTCTTACCGTTACGGTTCTTCTTTCCTTTATTATTATTATTATTTTGATCTTTGCTGGTCTTAAAGTCGGACCTTTTTTGTTTATTTGAAAATTATTAATCACTCAAGTTTTGAATTTATGACTATAAATTTTAATAAAAGTATTTTATCACTTTAACTTTGAATACTAATTATATTATTTCCAGTGAAAGTGTGACAATTAAATACCAATAATAAGATAACATGAATGAGAATCTTAAATTTATATTTTTTAAAAACACTACAATTACAGCTGTCATTCAAAAAAATAAAGAAACTAATGGATTGATACTCTCCTCGTTGTTTCAACGGATTTTAAGTGAAATTGAATTAAATAAAAAAAAAAATCTATTAATGAAGAAATTTTCGGATTTACTGAAGTAATTTATGGATGGCGCAAGAAGGGAGTTATTAACTCTTTTAGAGAAAATTCTAAAAAAAAAGATCTCGTGCATAACCTTCGTTTATTTTTATTTTTCAAAAGTAACATCTTTTATATAAATTTTCATATACCATAATTATTATATAAATTTATATATATAAATTTTTATTACGTAATTTACCGTATAACTTTAACGTCAGTTATTTTACTGCTTATATTAATTTTTATTTACTAAAATATATCTTTTAAAGTATAATTACCGTACAACCGTAACAACTGCACTTTAGAGGTGCATTGTTTGTAGAAACAGATGTGATTTTAATATAATTTACAGGTGAAATAAATAGTGAAATATAAATCTGAACCGTTGATAAAGAAAAAAGCTTAAGGATTGGGACGTACATCTCACCTGAAAGCTATTGGTTGTACAGATTCGCCGTAAAGATGATGGGTACATTTGAATATTACAAGTTAAGTTTAAGTAAAATTTTATAATAAATTACAAAATAAAAATTTATACATAAATATTTATATAATAATAATAATACATATAAAATTAAAATTATTTATGACCTTTGTCATGTCAACCGTATCTTTTTGAATGCGAAAAAGTGAAGTTCATATCATAAACATTTTTTATTTAATATTTGAAAAAGTTCAGCTGTAATGAGCTGTATCGGTCGAGTGCGCATTCTCTCTCCCCTTTTATTGTTTATTCCTCCTTTTTCTTTTTTCGTCATTAATTAGTTGAATTAAGAAGGGTCCACGTGAAAAAATGGATAATTTTAAAATTTTAAATGTTATTCGGTGAATTTATTTAAATTATACTTAATTAAGTTAATATAATTCAATACAATCAAATTATGTTATTCATCAATACAATATGATTTGATAGATCCTTGAATTGATTTTTAGCATTTTTGTATTGACATGGTACGACATATGAGTTAAGTAATATGATACGATATGAAAATAATTTTGGAAGTTTTTAAAGTTTTGTATTTATTTTTATATATATTTTTAAGTTATATGCATTATTTATTGTTTGATGGTTTGAGTTTATTTATAAGTGATGTATGTTACATCAAAATCTTATTTTTAATTATTTTTTAGTATTTATAAATTATATTAATGTTATATTAATTATTAATAAGATAAAAATAATTAATAACTCAACAAATTGTGTGAGACTAAGCTCAACATGTATATTCATATAGCGTGAGTCAAAAAAATTGGGCCATTGACATGTATATTCATTTTTAATGTATATAAATGTTGATAGATATTGCTCAACCCTTCAAAAATTTATAGGTGAGATCTTGAGTGAACTTTACTTTAATAAAAAAAATTTTTAAAAAAAGTCCACTTTTAAGGGTAAAAGGTGACAAATTAGGTTCGTTATTTTTTCTTATTTTTCTGTAGTAGTGAAAGATGTCTACAATCATGAGACTATGAACGTAAGTCTATATTTATAATTTTTTCTATTTTTATTGTAATTTTTAAAATTAATATATTGAATTTAAAGTTTAGAAAATGTTCGTGCATTTAAAAATTGTATTAACTAATTGTATAGTCATCTATGCCTATGGAAATTAGTTTACATGGTATCAAAGTCTTCAATCATGTCTAAATTATGAGTGGTGAAGTTTAAGAGGTATAATTATGAATCTATAAAAAACCTATGTTTAAGTAAAAACTTAGATCCTTTAAGATCTAAGGGTTTGATTGATAAAGGTTTTCCACTTCTTTATGAATTCTAATATATTATTATTATTATACAAATTCTTATATATAAATTTTTACATCTACTATACATCTCGTAACTGTTTGATTAGTTCACTGTATATCATTACAATGTATAATAAATATAGTTATAAATTCTATAATAAACGTAACCTAAAGAAATTCTCACAACCACCAAATTACCACTTTCTTATTTTCCTTTACGTACAAACACAAGTTAATTAATTTTTCTTTTTTTTCTATGCGTGACATAGACACATAATTTTCTAAATTTTTTGATTTACTAATTCTTGAAAATCTTAATTTACATTTTTTTTATTTTCCTAATGGAGTATTGTTCTGAAATGAACATTTGAACTAATATGTTGTAATTATTTAGAAATTTACACCACCGGCATCATCATTAACTTTCGAAAAAATGATAAATATTTTCACGAACGTCTGTTTAATATTTAAATTGTAAAATTTATATCTCTTTTAGTTAAAAAGATATATCTCAAAAATACACATGACTCGTTTAGTAAAAACGCTAAAATATTTAAGCTCTCTTTTCTTACTTTTATAAATCAAATTTCTATTTTTATCTCCCTTACATTCATAATAAAAACAAAAATGTATGCCTTAAAATTATGTTATATTAGTTGGAGTTCTTGAAAATCCTGAGATTTGCTTAAACTTTAAAGTCATTTTGTAATCAAAGTGTAATTATGACTTTATTTGAAAATAAAGTTCGTCAAAATTTTTACTGTATAAATTATATATTTTAATAAATAATATAATAAAAATAAATTTTTAATATAAAAATAAAAAACATTTCTCACATTGAAAATTACGTTCAAGATGTGAAGTTGTCAATTATCACCGATGTTGTAGGTATTCTTTAGTCCTAAACTATTTTTATATTGATATTTTTTTACATCTATCAAGATTTAAGTATTATTGAAAATTATGAGTATCAATTTTGATAATTTAATTAATCAAAATAATGATATTTATAATAATTATTAAAATATTCAAATCACAGTAAACATAAATTTTATTGCTATTATAATAAATTGAAGTAAATCACGAAATTGGTTATTTTTAATGTGATCCAACTACTACTGTATATTGACGTTTTATTACTGTTCCACATTTGCAGTCATTTCGAAACTATCTAGGGGTGTTTATGCAATCCAATTACTTAGGGTTTCAGAGAGACTGCACTATATAAGCCACCATCTCACAGCTTTCGTCGAGCGTTTGATCGGTCGTCGTCGTCGTCGTTGTGCGCTTGCTCTTCTGCCGCTACGTCGTTGTTCGCTTGCTCTTCCGCTGCGACGTCGTCGTCGTCGTTGTTGTTTTGCTCTTCCGCTGCGACGTCGTCGTTCTTGGCTGCACTTCTCGTTTTCCCTTCCTATTCTTCGTGTTTTTGTTCCCTGCCGTTGTTGTCGCGTTGCTTCGACGAAAGCAGGATAGTGTGTATCGGCGGTGTGCGATCTACCGGTGCACGTCCCGCCGAAAGTGTTCCCTGCAACATCGATTTAAGGGCGGATGGGCAGTTGTGCTTCACCAGTGCTTGTTCCATTGAAATATCAACAATCATCTTCCCCAAATCTCGTTCCCTGTCCTGTTTTTTTTCCCGATTTTCATGTTATTTTCGGATGTTGCTTGCCGCCCGAGGTCGTTTCGGTGATCGGAACCTGCAAGCAAGTGATGATAGCACAGACAGGGACATCTGCACCCTCTGCGGGGTTGATGACTCGTCTGAATGGGAATCTCTCTGATGCTACACGTTTCTGATCAATGATTTATTTTTTGTTTTTGCTTATGGAGGTTTGCGATTGTTCTGAACTCTTTCTTGTGCGAATGTGATAACACGTCTTTGAAGTTTTTCTGATTCCCTAATTAACTTCTTTCGGAGAATTTTTTCGTTCAAGTTTTGAAAGGATTTTGAGGAATCATCCACCTCTTACTTTTTTTTCCACTGTTTTCCGTAGGCGCATTCAATGTTTGTGACTCCCCCATTTCTTGGTAAACAATACAAATTATTTAATTTCTCAATTCCATTATGCAACGATGCCTGCAACCGTGCAAGGTAGAAATTTTTTGTTCAGTTATTGGATCATTCCTTCTAACGAACAGCCGTGATATAATGTATTTAATCAAAAATTGAGAAATTATCAACAGCATTGGTTCCAGAATTATTCTCTGCAAGGTAGCTGTTATTATGGTACCCTGTAAGTTTGTATCAAAGAAATAGCTGAAGATGATGAACGAATTTTATTTGAAACATTTACTCGAGGTGAATAATCAAAATATTAATAAACTACTTTTGTTTATCAATCGAACATATTAACCAGCTCGATTATCAAACATCTTGTACGACTTATCAGTATAGTAATATTTATCATATATTTTTAATATATATAGTAAAACAATATATTTAAAGTTTATATTGTAAATCAATTCATGAAAATGAAATGTATGATTCCTTTGAAAATGAGTTGTATTAATTCATGAAGTACGACGATATATATGTTTTGTTTATTTATTTTTATGATAATAACAGATTTTTATTATATTCTGTATTCTAACGATATATAAATTCCGAAGAACTCAATAACTTTTGAAAGTGACCCTCATTTCGCATAAAAAATATTGTAATTCACATGTAAGTTTTGCAAGAAAAAAAAAATTTTAAAAATTAAAAATGTTTACATTTTCGTCGTTATTCACCTTTTTTTAATGAAACATAGTTGACAATATTCTTATGATATTAAGAGTACATGATTTACATGTAAATAAAATATTCATATGTATTTTTTTCGGAGAAGATGAACCCCCAGAAAGAAATATTACTTTTTTAAATATAGACATTGTTTGGAAATATTTTATTTACTGTAAAATTAATTTTCTTTAAAAATTTTACTCGTGTCATCATTACACAAATCTTTAAACAACATAAATTCTCTACGTAATTTATTACAAAATCAAATTTTATTTATTATACTTAACTTCAATTTTTCAATTTTTTTATAATTAAAGCATCTAAATCATAAAGTAGATTTACATATAATATTTTTATCTTGTCTACTCAAGAGTTAGTTACAAAATAGGGTACAACGTTGAAAAATGACTTTTGCTTGCGAAACAATTACATTTGCCGGCACCACTCATACCTCTTTTCGTAACTCGAAAATGTTGTACAGTCGAGTAACACAGCTGACAAATGAAATCAAACGCGGTTAAAGCAATCGATCACATTCTGACACCAAATTTGCAGCGAATTCGGTATTCCGTTCGGCGAAAATTTAATGGATGGATCGGAAAAAGCTCGACCACCAACAAGAGTCGATCGATCATCATATCTTGTAAACAGGTGTGATTCCAAGAAGATGAAAGCATTTTCTCATAACTACGGCTGTTGCTTCGCATAGCAAGAGTCTGCTCGTTTCTTCTGGAGATCCGACAACCTGGCAGAGATTCAACAAGCAGTCAGAAAGCGTAATAGCTAGAGCAAGGGTAAGTAAAACGATGTACGATATAAAATACACATTTGAATAAGATCGTTTGTCTGGTTATTTTTGAAAGGTAAGTTAAATTTTACGATTTTCAAAAAAAATATAAAAATATAATGATATTAATTTTATTTTGTTAATAGTAAATAATATAAAAATTATTTAATAAATAATACTATAGAACATTATAATATATAATAAAAAATATAATTGCATGATGATAAATGTCCAATACCAAGGAAGAGAAAAATAGAACAGAAGTTCTTTTTGTTAAAAAAAAAAAATCTTAGAGTTAAAGGATTTGTTTGTTTACAGGTTGATTAGTACACATTTTTGTTTTTGAGAAAACTTGTGTTCATTACGAGGTAATTTCATGACTTCATATGTATTACTCAACCTCCTTTAACTATTGTTAAATTTATGGTTACAATAAAAAATTATATTTAAAATGTTAAAATATAAAATATTTATAAATTTTTTTAAATTAATTTTCTAAAATTTCTATAACCAAATGGTCTTAAAAAAATTATGTTCTACCAAATGCATTTTTTTTGTTCCGTGAACATAAACAGTGCTGGGAAAGGAAGCAAAAAAGACTTTAGCTAAAAAATTAGATTAATGACTTTAGCTAAAAAATTATTTTTAAAATGTTTTACAAGTAAATTAGGATGAGGGATAAATAAATTGAAAAATCTATTAATTAAATTAAATATTTAATATCTGTATTTGGGTTAAAACTTTAGTTTCATACTATTTGCTTTGCTTTGATTTGAAGAATTGGATTAGCATTTCAACTAGTTGACTTCACTTGCATCCAATAATTAGAAATTCAATCGGAATGTGTTTAAATTCTCTCAGAGATCTTTTCAAGAATATCCGCATTTAGTTTGGTAACAAATTGATCAAACAGTCACTACAATTGATTGGTATTAAAGAAATTTTTTTGTTCTACCAAATGCATCTTTTTTGTTCCGTGAACATAAACAGTGCTGGGAAAGGAAGCAAAAAAGACAGTAGTACTTGAACCATAATCACATTTCTAAAAATTACCTGGCAACTTGTATAGAATCTTGTAAATATCTCGGACAAATTGTAAAGATATTCACACAATACGTTGGGAAGAAGATTCGTACAAGCCTCTTCAACAATCTGTGAACATCAGCACATGAATTCACACATTACAAAGAGACAATGAAGAATTGAATTCTGTCAAATGATTGGCCAGGATATGATATGTGAACAATTACGACAAAGTCTTGACACCGGGCAATAATACAAGATCAAAATAATTAAAATTAACCTCTGCAAAATGGATCAAATGAAGTCCCAGAACACGTTCATCAGGATGGCCTAGAGCTATTGCTCCAACCTGTAACACAGTACGAGTAAATCATCATCCCTAAAAAATACCATCAGAAGTCATGCGCCTCACTCACTATTCCATCAGGATGGCGTCACTAAAATTTTTGGTTTCTTAGAAACTAAAAGTATATACCTTCTTTAAGTTTTCTACGTCTTTGCCAGATTTTCTGATGATTGAACATATCCGAGCATGAGCATACAACAAATAAACAGCAGTGTTACCCTACAAGAAGGAAAGATGGTTAACAGAAAGTTCCAATATAAAAAGGTTTATTGGAGAAGGCCAAAGATACAATCAAATTTTTACATCTGTGCACGAAGATATCAGAAAAAAAAGTATGTTTGAAAAAGAGAGCATATTTGATTAAAATAAATGATAAATTATGTGAATTGTATCTCACCATAGCAGTGTTTAGACAAGTGTAACATTAAATCATTGGAAAGTTTTAGATAAGTGTTGGATTTTTCCATAAAGGTTGCGTCTTGAGAGTTATTGTTACAACCGACAAACCTTGTCATTGAGCATCTGATTATAATTAAATGTGTAGTTGGTGATCCTATTGTTCTTCAAATCTGCATACCTGTTACAAGGTAAGATTAACTCAAACCCAAAAAGGCCTTTATATGTTTCAGAGCACAAAAAAATTTTCTCAATAAAGCACATAATGCAAATTGAAAACAGTGATCAAGGACATCATATCAGCTATTTGTATCTCAGTAAAGGAAATTTCTCAATAGAGCACATAATGCAGATTGAAAATGAATGATTAACATAGTAAATGATTTTGCATATTGAACTTGAATCTTTAATATAATGTTGCATATTGAACACTCAGAAAAAGTGAATGATTAAAATAGTAAATGATTTTCAAAAAATTTATCCATTGTAAGTGATAGTAGAATAAGGAACATGTGTAAATTAAATAGGTTCAAAGAAATGAATAATTTTCATTCATTCATTTCCAAAGGGGAGTGGGAAATCCATCAAAATCTGAGTATTTATAGGGTGGACAATTTCGTTTTCCTTCTAGACTTTTCAATTGACACAAACACCCCTAAATCTCATATTCCTTTCTGAACTTCCCTTTTCCAAATTTTCCAAATAACACAAACCACCCTCCCTCCCTCATTACAGTTGACAAGGAAAACGAGAAGAAAATTTTTGAAGAAAGATATAAAAAAGAAAAATTGTAATTATAAGTGCAATATTATTGCATATAACACCCAAATAGCAGCTACTACATGTCTAGAGTTGCCCATATGAATAACAAAACAAGGAATCATACAAATACTAACTTTTAAGGAAAGTATGAGGATGAAATTCTATTAATCAATAAGATTCATACAGGGAGGATACACAATGAAAACAAGCACAAAGAGAAGAAATTACACAGTACTTACTTCACAGCACCATATCCCACTGCCTCAGCTGTTCTAATAATTTCTTCTTCTGCCCACTCTGAAATTTTTCCTGGTGAACAGTGAATTAGACAAGATCTTCAGATAGAATCTCAAGATCGAGAAAAACTAAGTAGGTCACTACACTCAAGACAAAGGACTTCTCCTTACCATTACTTTCAAGGCGTTGGACGAGTTCTTGTCTACAACGATTAGCAGCTTCATCCAATAGATCAACTAAACGAACCACCTCAGAACTCCGGGTACGAAAGCGCTTTCCATCAGCCCCAAGAACAAGACCAAAACCAACATGATTAGTTTTTGGAGTAGAATTGCTTGGAAGCCAACCTGCTAGCTTGGCAGCCTAGTTTAAGAATGAGCAACAGAAAATTGAGAAAATTTAGTCAACCAACATAGATATAACAGCACATTCAAATATAGTAAATATCTCTTAGAGTGAAAGAATACAAAATCAGTTATTATTATTAAGTGCTTAACATTTTCAAATTTTACATAACAATATTATTCCTTGCATGATAGAGATCGTTTGCATATGCTACCCAAGGAAACAATAAATGGATGTGTATACTTTTTCATGGAGTCTGTAGCATGCTATATGTGGGATGTTTCAATCCTTTCAGTTCAAAATTCACCTTCAACAGAAATGTTAAAAGTTATATTGTTGTGTAACAATTTTTTAAAGAAAGGCATGGTTTTCTACTGGAGCACAAGAGATTGCTCGAGAGTTTGGAGGCTTCTTCCTCATTTTATCTGTTAGTTTTGGCAGCTAGAAAAGAAACACGATATTTTTGGCAATGGTTGCCACAATTATTAAGTGAAGCTCTCTTCATTATTTATATGAATGTATCATTCCTAAACCATTATTGTAAATTGTAGATTGTTAGTGCAGAATTGAGTAGAATGTTAATGCAGTAACAGTCTATTATTAAATTAAGATTTTCTGTTTGACATAATAGCTTTGCAGTTTGTGTTTCATGTAATAATATTAAGTTTCACTGCATTATGATTTTTATATTAGCACATGCTTATATGTGATGGATAAAATCATGTAACGTCTCACCAATTTGAGTTGTCAGAAACTCAGGCTGCAGTGTTTCCTACTGCAGGTAATGATTAGAAGTATTTAGGATTTAGGGTTTGAGTTTAGGATTTAGAGGGCCTTTTCTGTTCCTTTTATTTTGTTGGAACTAACATTTTGCCTTTTTCTCGCTATTACCTTCATCTTGTCTTTCCATGAACCAACATTAATTATTCTAGAAAATATCACATCAATAATACAAAAACCACACCTATTAAGGCAACAAGGCACTTGGATGGTAAGCCAAGGAGCTCAGGGACCTAATCAAAGCCTAAGCAGCACCTATTCATACATCATTTTCAATTTTTTCACGCATATAATATATATTTATAAATATTTAATAGTAATTATGTATGCTTTGTAAGAATAAATGATGTATTGGATTATTTGTATAATGTAGGTTTAATCACACATTGGTTAAAGTTGCTTTGTCTCTTTTATGCAACCTCTATATATAGAAGCCTTATATTTATTGATAAAAACAATCTACTTTCATTCATTTATTGTGTTCCAACATGGTATTAGAGCTTGAGTTTTAAGAGTCCATTACATGTGAAAAATTTAAGTAGCAATGAGGAGAACCCTAATCACACCCTCCTCCTAACCACCACTACTCCCGCCAACTCCATTCTTGTCTTTCCCCTGACCTTCCCAAGCACCACTTTTCATTGAAACGTTTACTAAAATACATAAACCATCTATCTTTATTTCACTTTTTTTACTAAAACTTTACTATTTTCACTTAACAATTTTCTAGTATTCATTTTTGTTAACTTATACTTCTCCAAATTTTCCTCATTTTTACATTTATGATAAGTTTTATAGAATTTTTTTCTTTTCATATATAAAATCTTTGGGAATCAAAAATTCTATATATTTCATAAATATTCTATAAGAAAATTTCATTAAGTTTTTGCATGGAAAAATCTTTAAAAACATACATTTAATAAAATTGATTCAATAAAAGATTCAATCAATTAGGACAAAGCAATGCAAGCATAAAATGTACAATCATCTTAAGCTCGGGAACCTGCCATAATAAGTATGATCAAAATATCAAACAAACCAGGTAAAGCATAAAAATGGAAGTGGCACAAGATACGTACATTGAATACCATATCAAAGTGCTGAGATTGACCAACATCAGTCACATATATAATCCACTCTGCCTTCTCTTCGTTAATTCTGTACCTATAACCACACCCAACCATGTTAAACATGTTTAGATACATGACACCTTGCTAACAATTTCTGAGAACACGTATAAAATTTCAGTTGTACAACACTTTTAAAAACTTCAATTGATACGTATGTACATGTGTGGATTGACATATAGGTATTATATTATATTTCGTGTATCTATATTATAAGAACTTATGGCGTGAACTCTAAAAATTGCCTGACAGCGTTCAAAATAAGATTCTAAAATTTAAAATTTATCAGTCAACATGATAAAATCAGCAACTGACATTCTCCAAGTAGGAAGTACTTGACTTTAGAATTTTAATGAGAACTAAATTACACTTATAAATATGAAAAACCCTTAAAATTGTTAAATATACCAACCAAAGAGCAGCTAAATCTGTTGATGCATAGTTGAACCCTCCATCTCTCTTCACAACAATCAAAGGAATGGTTTGACCTTCAATGAAAATTACTTTGGCACCATCACTTTCCTTAACTAAGTTCTTTTCAAAAAATTCCTTCAGCACACCTTCTATAAAAGGATTGTAAAAGCTCTCTCCCTGTCAAAGTATTCAGAATGTCAATTCACAAAGAGTGCAGCCCTATCTACACAATCAACCTTGTGGAACTCAATAAAGAAGTGCTCATCTATAAACTTGAAAGGATATCAATGCAAAGACAGTTCTACACTTCACTAACTGATGTATGAATCCCCATAACCTGTATGAAAAAGGTTTTGAGCGTCCCAAAAGAATAGAATAAGTTCAACAGTCACTTTCAGACTTCAGTAATGATATTTTGTATATTGAGATGGTGAAATTTATTGAGACAACAAAGTTACGAAGCCTTAGAATTTTCCTAGGAGACATGCAAGCATCATTCATCATCCAAGGAATTCAACTTTGTTTTTGTCTCAGAATTCTATCAATTGATGCCACATGTAAGTAAAATTCTGACATGTCCTTTACACGTCAATGGAAACATATTAAATAAAATCAAATTCTGTTAAAAAAATTACCATGTCAATGTTGATTTTGATGTTGTGTTGACAAGCCAAGAAACCAAAACATGTCAGTGAAAGTGTCTATGTTTAATTCCACGGTAACATTCTCAATATTACTCACAAATTGGTGTAGTTATCAGTATTTTTGAATAATCAGTTATCAGAATTTGCACTCAACACAATCCATTTATGTAGTAAAAGAAGTACCTTCTCCTCAAGGAGAACACCAAGTCTTTCATACACTTGAGAAAATTCAGCACGACTGATTGCACAAATTTGTTGCCATGCAGCATGATACTGTTCCTCTCCACTCTATAATAAACATACAAAGCATACAATGATTCTTTATTTGTATAATGAAAAGAATTATAGCTGTAATATTGCCAAAAATTGGATGCTTCTCAAAATCAACTGAATATAGGGCCAGTACATGAACTCTGAAGCACACCAGAATGGTGCTTTTAATTCTGATCCTCACTAATAACATAAACAGCTCAAAAAACTTAAAACCTTTTTGCATTGCACAAGAATAAAAAAACACCTGCAGCTGCACAACTGCTTCTTGAGCTCTTCTCTTGAAGGCTTCGTCATCATCAAACTTCTTCTTTGATGCCTTGTAAAACTCCTGTAAATCGGTACAGTGTTGAGTTAGTAAATTAATATCTTATTAGGGAAAACTAATGTCTTGTATGGTTAAAAGAACATTACTGTTAAGGTAAACTCTATTTGATTCCATAGCAATATTATCTATTGGCATTGCTTAAGGCTAGAAACAACAACAATCAATGTCTTTATACCACCATGTGGGAATCAGCCAAATGAATCCTTTCTTTTGATTTATATCAATCCATAGCTAGATCTATCGTTAAATTATATAATTTTAAATCTTTTTTCACTATTCCTAACCAAATAATTGTTGTTTATCCTCTACCTCTTTTAATCTCAACTATATTATTTATTAATCCTCTTTTCGCAAAAGTGCATCTAGAGGCCTTCCATGACAAAGACTACAAATCAAAATAAAAACTTTCTATTTCTCTCCACTTATGTTTGTCTTTTTTATTTATTCATGCCTCTAGCTATTTAGAGGTTAACCAATTCTAATCCTTGCGAAAGAAATGGATGGGACAAATCCCTTTTTAAAACCTAAACTAAAATCCATAAAATAGAAATAGAAAATTAACACATTGTATGATGTTAAGGCATATTTAGTTTCGGCAACTCTAGTAATGCAATGTATATTGTACAATCTGTACTCCAAAAAATATGCTATGACACAATGTCATTTACCCTTTTTGCAATTTACACGTCAATATGATTTTATTCACAGCACACTCTTCAACAACATGATGCCATTAACCAATTTGCAAAAATATTAGTTAACAGATTACAATAATCATTTTACAGGGAGGATATTATTAGCATTTTTCTAAGACCCCCTTGGTGAGACAAGTAACAATCATGTAGCCTTTGGTCTTGTTAGGGAGACAAATGTTATGGCATTTATGGATGTGAGAAAATTTAGACTAAAGATATTGCATTAGATGAAAGAAACTTTACTGCATATCAACAAGGATTCCATTGATGTGTAATCTAACCTGCAGATCACAGATGGCATTTTGAGTGCCATTCTCCCAATCAGGAAACTCCTCAAAGAGGTACCGAATCAACATTCCAAACTACAAAAATATAGAATAAGACGGTAAACATATCTAATATATGAATATCGAAAACAAGGTCATTTTTTGCTAAACGAACATTTAGTTTACCTACTATTAACATCCAGGATTAAGAATAAAAATTGAAAGGAACCCAAAACAGAAAAAGCAACGCCAAAAAATAAGGCAAAAAGTTACATGTTCCCAGAAATATTAACTCGTTGTCAAAATAATCAGAGATACATAAAAAAAAAACTACTTAGAACCAACTAAATAATTGATTGTAGCGAAAATACAATTATACCAAAATATGAAACACTTCACCAATAAGGTTGATGACAATTGAATGTGATGCATGGAAAAGGTGGATAAACAAATTCTTTTTTGAATATTTGTGTTGAATTATTATGAGAAGGAAAAAATATAAGGAAAAGGTAACTTAAAATAGGTGACTATTTCAATTTGCAAATGTCCATAACAAAAACAAAACATTAATCCCTGCATACCTGTGTACCCCAGTCTCCAACATGGTTTCTCCTGAGTACTTCAACATTTGAAAATTCCAACATTCTTGAGAGAGTGTCTCCAATTATTGTGGACCTTAAATGACCGACATGCATTTCTTTTGCAATATTTGGTGACGAAAAATCTACAACTGCTTTCTTGACACTGAGGTCAGGCGCCCATGTGCCAATGCCATTGCAAAGCATGTTCAATATGCTCTGCATCAAGAAACATTCACATGGAATAGTTATAAATTTAATTCCAAGTTAGAATGAAGATCCATATTTAAAAACAATAAAGTAGAAATAAATAAACAGTACCTTTGCAACCCATTCATCTGATAGGGTAATATTTATAAATCCAGGCCTTGCAACAGATGTGGACCCTACAAGTTCAGATGGAGGGAGGTTTCGTACAATAGCCTACAAGAAGAATTGTCTTATACAACCACTTAAATCCAAGATCAGTCAGAGAATTCATATAGGAATCAAATATATGGTCAAAGTTTACCACTACTTGAGTAAATAAAAATTTGAACTGAACATCACTTTCATGGTGAGCCATGGATATCCAATGTACAGAAGATAAGCTCTCAAGCATGAGAAGGATGTCCAGTATTGGTGACTAGAGAACGAAAGTGATAATGATTGCAGATTTATGAAATTAACTCTTCGAAATAATAATTTGAATGGATGAAATTCCCTTATACCTGCCCAACTGAATTTGGATCCTTGAACTCGGTATTTTTTCCCTTGATTTTGGACCAAATACCCATAGCATTGTTACTGCATCATGAATGTTTTTAAGCTTGAGTGAAGAGTCAATTGCAAACTTGAAAAAGAGTCCTACCACTGGTAATCCGCAAACTTGGTCGATATAGCAATCAATGGTTCTATGCTCGGGTCATCTGGAAAAGTCACATTGAGAGATGTCTTGAATAATCTCGAAAGCTTCTGTTTAACGGTTCCCAGACCTTCATCATCTACTTTCAACCCCTGAAAACGAGCAGAAGCAGAAGCAGCCGAATCTGTGCTCATGGCTGCCAAAAACACGGTCTTTCCCGTCAAAATAGAACCCCGCAAAGGCACTCTGAAATAGCCTGCCTAGCCACATACCACAGTACAACCAGAAACGTATGAGCATACTATCTATTCGTCACAATAAGAGAAAAATAAATTCCCTCCCAGCATGCTTAATCCTTGCGACAACAAAAAACGATTGGGAGGGAGGGAAAAAAACGTCCCAGTACTTCAAGAAACTACTATCCAGCAAAACAAAACAATCAGGTCCTTCTCCCCTGCACAGCACGCGTAAGATCCACGGAGTGAAGCAAAACCTGCTCCTCCTTTTCTACTAATGAAAACTACAACCGCATCCAGGCATCAGATACGCACACCGAACACCAATGCAACATGAAGATAGGGAATCAGCAGTGAAGCACAACGGATGTGAAGGGAAAAGACCAATTTCGCACCGTTACAGCGAGGAGGTAAGAAATTGGTAGGGGGAGGAGAAAGAGGAGGCGCGGGAGATTACCAATGACGGCGCGATGGCGGCGGCGGTGGCTGGGAAGGACGAAGGGAGCAGAGGGCGAAGACACAGTAGTTGCCCTTGCCATCGCCATTTAAATACCATCCGCCCTCGAAGCTTTCACACTTCGATCGTCTTTTCCACGTCCGTCGACAGAAAAAAAAAGAAAAAAGATATATACGGAAAAATTAGTTTTTATAATATTAAAATTTTATCCGATAAATTACGTAAATACGAGATTTATTTATTTTTTACGTTAACACGATTCGTAAAATGGTAAAAAAAATTTCTATTTCTTTTTCAAATAACTACCGTAAATTTTTTATTCTTATTATATTTTTTTTTAAAATATATTCTATAAAATAAAAATTTTGTAAATTTCATTTTCAAATGAAATCTAAGTAAAAGAGGGTGTTTTTACCTGAAAATTGGGTAGATTGAATTAAGTAGAATTTAATTCTACCTGATTCTTGTGTTTATGTATTTTTAAAGTTTAAGAATTGAATTCTTGATCTAAAATCATATAAATATGAAGTTAAGAATTCATTTTCTAACATTCTCTCTTAGAATTCATTTCTTTCTTCTCCTCCACGTAACTGTTGTTCTTTTACATGACTCGTTCTTCCCTTTCCAGAACCATGCGATGTAGCTGTCCTTCTTTTATCATCATCATTCAACATCTCTATCTCTTTCCATCCTTCATTTACGCAACATAGTCACTACAAATGGAAGATCTAATGTAACAACTATCGTTGTCTAACCATGTGAGGGTTTATCGTTGTCATCTTCTCTTTCCATTTATCTCTTCACGTGAGTTGTCTCCCTTCTTTACTCGATAATTGAAGTATTTTTTCTTTAAATGTATTTTTGTATTAAAAATATGAAACAATAAGACAATATAATTGCTATATTTTTAATATTATATTACGTACTTAATATAATATTTATGTTGTACTGCATTACGTACAAAGAACTATTTTATTTTATATTTTCATTTTAAAAATACAAAAAAAATTGAAAAATGGAGAATTTACATTTAATTGAAATCGTTATATTATATCAGAAATTTTTTAATAATATTATCTGTGTATATTATAAAAAGTGTGAAAATTAAATAAATTGAAATGCATATATATACAAGTAGAGTATATTAAACGAAATATTTAAAATAAAACTTGAAGTACCAATAAAAGTGGATAAAATTTAATGCACGTAATTTAAATTAACTCATAAATTTCGCTACGTAAATATTAGAATATTTTAATACATTTTCGTACTATTTTTCACTTCATATTTGTCTAATTATAAAAGTAGAGGTATCAACTAAATTATATCGACATGACACGATTTAATGGATTATTTTTAAGTTGCATGTATGAAAATAATTTTATATTTTTTTAATGTACTTTTACTAAATTGTATATATTGTATATAACTTAATAATTTCAGTTTATTAATAAGTGATGCATGGATATACTAATTTTTAATAAAATTAAAAATTAAAAAATTGAACTATACCAACTTAGATCGGACATGATTCATTGACATGAATAATTTTTCTTAACTCTCTTCCAAAATTTTTTAAGATCAATATCAAATTTCTACCATTCATCTCGAAGATTTTGTAAATCTATTATATCTATTTTACAAATAAAATATTAAAATAAAAAATACGTAATAACAATCTTATCTTGTACTTGTATTTCAAAAGAAATAAAATATAACTTAATAAAATCAGACTCTTCAATGTTTTTCTGCCATCCTTACTTCTCTATTTTTTCACAGTTGGATATCTATTTGTTGAGTATCACTGTCACAATTTTTTTTACCAAAAAACCGAATTTTTCTCATGTAAAATCAAAACTTTTTACGGGAAATCCGTGTTTTATCACAGAAATTTCTGATATTTTCACGGAAAAAACTGGATTTTTTCACGGAAAACTGAAATTTTTCAATGAAAATTCGGATTGTTTCACAGGAAATCCGAAATCCGGACTTTTGCAGGAAAAAATGGATTCTGTGTAAAACTACAGTGAACACGGTAAAGAATCGAGAGCTAAGTCTTATTATCAAATGAAAGTAAACTTTATCATGAATTATGAGATAAAAATTTATATATAAAAATTTATGTAATGATAATAATACGTAAAAATTTATACAAAGTTAAAGTTAAAACTAAAAAATCATTATTAAACAAAATCTCATGCTTTTGAGGCAATTATCTTTTATTTTAATATAACTTATTGTCTAACGCATGTTAACTATTACAACTTTAACTCATGAAAACTATGGTGTGAATTATATTAGGTAAGATTCATATTTTTCAAAAAATTACATAATTTACAATATAAATATTTTGATATAATTTTTAATATAAAATGTTAAAATTATTTAGTAAATGTTACTTGTGATATATAATAGAAAATTGAAATATACGGTGAAAAATGTTTAACCAAATAAACCTAATAAATCTCATGATCATTTATACTTTCATCACTGTCAAAAGGAGTCACTTGTATTTCACAAAGTCAATAAGGGAAGAAAATTGTAGATAAAATACACAGAGAAATTATGAATGTGAGATAATTGAAATTGATGAGACATGCTCTTTGTAAAACTTTTATCTTAATATTATACAGTTGTAATGCAATTTTTGACTTTTATAATTAAAACATGAATGTTATAATATGTAGTATGAAAATTTTAAATTTCTATCATTTTATAATACATTCAGAAACACATATAAATGTAAATTTTTCACATTTTTCATAAAGTGCATAAATACCCAAATTTCATTTTCTTAAGTTGCATTCGGAGAGAACTCCACCTAGCTCTAAAAGTTGAATAAAACTAAAATTGAAACAAATTTTACAAGTACAATTAGAATTATATATAGAAATTTATATATTAAAATCTATATAATAATAATGATATTAAAAGTAATTTTAAAAATTAATTAAAGTTAACTTGAAACGAGACCTTATACTTTTATCAGGTGCACAAACACCAAAGTTTCATTTTTCATCATTTTTTCATGTGCACAAACATGAGGAAAAAATTTTCCAAATTTTTTTTTTCTTCTTTCCATCATTTTCCTGATTTTTTTTTTCTACTGGTTTCCACGTGCACAATCAAGCCTTCAATAAATTTCTTGTTAAAATTACAAGTTATTATAACATTTTGTGACAATTCACCTATTCTATTTTTAAACTTTGTTGTTTTTTCTTTATAAACTGATGCATTTACATGTACATCATCAATAACTCCAATATAACTCCATTAACACCAAATAAAAAATTTTAATGCTATGAACCATCTTCTATTAAAATTAATTTTAGAAAAATATGAATTTACCTTAAAATATGAAAAGACATTAGGATAATTCTATCATGCGTTGAAAATGAACATAGCTAGAAGTACATGATTCAATTTTTATATAACATTCAACATTTCATAAATATACATATTGATTGTTCAAATAGTTATTTTATATCTTTGATTTTATCCAACTATAACAAAAATATTGTACATTTTTCATCAGTTATGATATCATTACTATTTGTTATTGCTCTTTCATTTCTCAAAAAAGTTCCCAAATTTTATAAAAATATGCTGCCTCCCTTGTAATAAATACAATTGCTTTCATAAAATTTGCAAGTCATCATGTAACACCCAAACACAAAAGCAAAGACATTGTTAGATAACATAATAGAATTAAAGTTGATCTACAAGTAAATGACATTAGAAAAAAAAAGTAACACAACTTTGTCCATTATATATCACAACAAATGAAAAGAAATTTGATTCAAATAAGTACACTATGAAAAATTAAACTTGTCTATGCAATACAAATAAAAATTGTATGGACTATGCAATTTTATGAAACAAAGTTATTCAAAATTGATTCAATGCTTTCATAACTATGAAGTTACAAAGTTATTCAAAATCGATTCAAATATTTTCATGTATGGCAGAAAAATTGATTCAAATTGTATGGACTAATAGATTTTAATAACTTTGTAACTTCATTGATTTGAATTTATTTGTGTTATTAAAATCTATTAGATTAGGTAATCATAACTTCATTTACAAAAGGTTTATCTTTTTTGACCATTCCAACTTATCTTATTGAAGTACAACCATACATGAAAATATGCAGTCAACTATCAATCAACTTAGACATTGATATACAAGGAAACTGTCTAATGTACAAAAGTCTTTAATGAGGTTCGTAAAAGAAGAAAGTGATCACAACCTCATGGAAAGTTGCAAAAAATTATAACAACAATATTTAAAGATGCTGCCACCACAATTATGAAAGCAATTTTGTAATGAAAGCAATTATGAATGGTCAAAAAAGACTATTTTTTCAATACTAGTAGCTCTTACATTCAAATCTTAAATAAAAACTACAAAAATCGCTACTCACATTTGACCAATTAAACTATTATGCTTCCTATCTGCGAAAGTGTAGAAGTAAAATGATGTATAGAATAGTCTCAAGTAAAGCAATCACTGCAAGATATAAAAACTTCCGTTTCACGCTCAAAGCGGAATTCAGAAAAAAAAAAAACCAGCGACTATAAATAAAATCAGAAATTGTTGCTCTGAAAATCACTCTCTAGCAAGCAGGATACAATAGAGCTGCAGTTTTACAAAATGCATATTGTATCAGGTTATGTGAAAATATTTCCTTCTGGAATTTTACCAAATCCATCAAAGCTCAGTTTCTAAACACATTTGCAACTTTCCATCCAAACTGTCTTTTCTCATATAAAGTTCACACTACGTATTTCATGCAAAAGTGAAGAGAAAAGACCAAACTTAAATGTTGCAGAATGAAAACATACCGCCAAATGAGGCTATACTGGATGATAGCAGGGGAGGTTGATGCCAGGCAATGGAGATGGTGGCATTGGATCCATCCGCCACTTCCGGTTGTTTAGCATTGATAAAAAACTTATTGTCTGCTCATCAAACCAAATGTTACCTCACCAAATAAATACATTACAAGCATGGGAAAGAAGATGGAAGCATGCTCAAGTACCAACAAGTGACACCTCAGGTGGGTGGAGGAAGGATAGAATAAGGTGCGGTGAATGTGTATCAGCTATTTGTCGTAAATAAAAGTAAAGAAAACTTGCTTGCACAAGTGAAACGAGCAAGCAATTGATTTGCACCATTGCTTTACTCTGGAACAAGTTCATAAGTTTTGCTCCTCAGCTTCATAGAATTTGTGGGAAAAATAAAGTGGTCGCACTTGCAGACGGCAATCCACATGACAACTCTTACATATTATACTCCGGTAATGCCCTTGATCTATTCAGTTTTGATGCATAAATCTCGGTAGCACTAGCAGGCATGGATTTCTGGCAGCTGCCGGGAAACTGATGAGGACCCACTATAAATTTTACATGCAGCAAAAAGGCAAAGCAGTTTTTCCATCACATTTCCATTTCGAGCCACTCTTCCTGATGTGATGCTGAGTTCTCTTTGAGTGTTATCTCCATCATCCTTGTGGATATCATACCCTTCCAGATCTGCTTCTGTTATTAACACTTCATCATTCCAGGGAGAACTGGCAGGTGATGGGCTGTTTATCCTAGGATATTCTGATTGACGTGTGGCATACTCCTGAACGGCCTGAAATGATCATTTTTGAAGGTAATCACAATAGGAATAAGAGCAGAGAATATTTGGACGGGCATATAAGATGACAAGCCTGAAGCAATTCTACAAATCTAATAGTGGCAGCAACATGTAATGCTTTTTGGTCTTGTCACTTAACTGCAGCCTCTCTGGGAGAGAAACACCTAAAGAAGAACAATGGCATATCAGCTTGCTCTTTCATGGGAAGTGGATGATATAGGTCGGTCACCCTTTGGTGTGACATGAATTAGTTTAATGCAATAACTTAAGTCTTCTGCATCTTATGGAAGTCAAAGCAGAAAAGATGGAAGGCCCATTCTAGTAACAAAAACCAAACTAACAGAATTGAAATTAAATGATTTTTTTCAGAATAAGAAAATGCCATATCATATGACAAACCAAATTTTGTTAAAGACAAGATTCCAATACAAAATGGAAAACAAATGAAACCAAAATGCACCACACTCATCTTGTAGCATCATTGAGCAATCAAATCCAATTATACCGCAGATGATTATGAAGAAAATCAGAATGAAGAGGAAACTGCTCACAACTGATGATATATGCAATTCAAATCCCTTGGCAGAAATATGTAAAAAAAAATGCATCAGCAGAAGTTGAAGTAGAAAGTTGCATATGATGAGAAAGAATGTTCCTTGCCTGCCACTGTGAGGGTGCTAATAGAACACGGGGTCTTCTTGACCGCACATATTCCAATGCAGAAGTGGGTGTCATGCTCTTAAATTCCACCTACATTTAAAATAATTAGAAGGAAATTTTAACATAAATGGACATTATGTGAACAAAATCAAGTTTCTAGGAGGATGAGGAAGGGGCTGATTACCAAATAGCAGAGCACAATTGTTGTGCTACGTCCCCTGCCTGCCTTGCAATGAACATATGTAGTCTTGCCACGTGAAGCATTTCCTGAATTAGTGAAAATAATAATAATTTTACGTTCATTGCAATGTCTTATTGTTGTTGAATACATGTAGGGAGACATTTGGGACGTGGAATTTAGGATATTTCAATATTATATTCAATTTAATAATATGCTTCATAGCTTCCTGATATCTGATAAGCACACAACATAATTACTTTTTAACCACATTCTATTGGCAAATTTAGGCATAACCGCAGTTGAACTTATAACTTTTTCAGAAAAACTAGCTTCTTAGAAAGCAGTCCATTAGTAATTTTTTTAATGATTTTTGTGTAAATAAAAAAATTATAAAGACAGTATTGAAAACATAGGACAATATTTTCACTGTTTTTCCCATTAGCATTTTTAAAAGCACTGAAATTGAACTGAAACACAGAAGATGCTTTTCCAAAAAAAAACTGAAACCACAGAGTACAATTGAAAATGCATTTTTGAAAAAAACAGTTTTCTGGAAAATCTGCGGTTAAAATGCAGTTCCAAATGTAGCTATTAATAAATAAATTAGCTATTGATATACCCTAGGAAGGTTATCACGTAAAAGAAATATTGTTGACAGCTAGCAAACAAGATAGAATACCTAACAGATGGTAAAAAATGGAGAATTAATTAAATTAGGCGAACCTAAAAGAGTAGAAAAACAAATATTACTTGATTAGAAATATAAAAAAGGATATAAAATCACATAATTTAATAAAATATTTAATGAGGGATAGGATTAGATAGACAGGATTCATTGACCTCAAGTAGTGAAATTACAAAGCATTTGTTATTGTTTGTTGTTGAATCCAATAAAAAAGATAGAAATATGCAGGAATTCATCAAAACAGAAATTTTTCTAAAAGTGCAAGGTTATTCACTTACCGTGAATGAAATCAACGGCTTGGCTTATATCAACAAGCGATGGGGCAAACAGGTAATCTCTTGTTGGAATAACAAGATGATCAATTCCATATGCCTGAAACAAAAGACAATATATAAGTTTTTATTTAAGAAATTTTTAATTTCTTCCCAATTGGCAAAACTCATATTTAATTATTTTCTTAACCTCAATGAAAAATTTATGTAAAAGCTATATTCCTAAACAAAGAGAGAAAAGAACACAGAAAAAGCATCATTCATATCCTTTTGCACTCTAAATCAAGGACTGTTGTACAAAATTTCAAGAGATCTATTACTCTTCAACACAATTTGCTTAGTGTTTCATTATAGTCCAAATCACGTATCAGCTAGCATTCATTTAAACAGCTAGATAATGCTTTGGGAGGAAATGGAAATTATATAAATTGTGATGACATCAGCAAGTTCTCAGTTCATCACAACTAAGATAAACAAGATCAATTACAAGTGAAAACTCACCCAACATGCTAATGGACTAAATTCAATATCCACATTTTTATATCTAACCGTAGAAATGATTTTAAAAGGAAAATACTCAAGAAACAAATCAAGTAGTTTTTTCTCTAACAAATCAAGTAAGTGAACAACATCATGAACAATCATTGGTTTAATCCTACTATGTTGTGCTAGCAACATGGTTTTTCTCTATGTTAGATGTATTTAGCCCATTAGGCCCATTATGCTTGTATATATATACTCTTGTACATCATTTTGTATCAACATGGTATCAAAGCTCGGGTTTCTTTCTAAACCCTAACCTTAATATTTAAGAATCATTAAGAAACAACTCAGCTGGGTTTTGTAGTATATAGAGCTCTATCTTCACATGGTATCAAAGCACGGGCCCCACCTCTCACCGAATTTACACATGCGAGGGAGTGTTGGAGTATAGTTTCACATCGGATATTCTGTTGATGATGACTGAACTTATAACATAATGAGATATCATTTCTATAACGTAACTTAGTTTTGTAGTATATAGGGCCTTATCTTCACACTCTACATTATTATATCCATCACTAACTTTACTACTGAAATATTTAACCATGTAGTTTTTGTTCTTTCCATATCACAGATATGATATAGTAGCCAAAGCTTATTGCAAGGACATGTATATTATAACATCAAGACTCACCCGATACATAGATGTCCTAACCAAGGTCTCATATGGTTCATTGAGGGTAATGACACCACAGACACCCAACTGCTTCAGGCGAGGAACATCATTTGGAAATGGAACAGCACCCAAGAGAAGGAACTGAAAATAAGAAGAGAAAAAAATCGGATAATGCCCATCATCTACTAAATTAGCAGAACATAATAAAGATATAGAAGCATTACAAAACAAGTTTTATCGAGAAGATTGATGGTATTTGATAGTTTTTGACTATAATAAAGTACGAGTGTAAGTCCATCTCCACACTTAGCACTTTTCTCTAAGAAATAATAAGCTAGTGAATGAAATCACTAACATAATGATTCTTGACAGATGTCCTGCATTTTTAAAAGTATTATTTTAATTGTTTTAGGGCAGTTACATTTCAGTTTGAAATTTAAACCAGCAAATCTCTCCCAGACACATTTAGGATCCCGTACAATGTACCATGATGCTCCAATATGGATATAGGTATGAGTATTAACAGAGGTACAAGTAAGGATACGTCAAATTCTAAATTTGGTGGCACAAATAATTGTAAGAGCATCACCTAAAATGATACAAATATATGTTACAGCAGATATGAATATGCTATATTTTATATATATAACTTGTACTTCGTATTTTTCATGATATTACATAATACAATCTAATGAAAAATAAAAAATACAAACCATAAAATTTCTGGAATTGTGAAGAGATCCAAACCTGGTCGATCTCGTCCCACCACCGGAACTCCGCCTGGATTTTGTTCCTGCACACGTTGTACAGAAGTGTCGGATAGAACAAAATCCTAGCCCCGGCACCCACCAGCGCTCTCTTTGCATCCACACTTACAATCTCATACCGAGAATTACTAATCCCCCCTTCCTCCTCCTCTAGAACCGTGATTTTCATCGTCCGAAACCCAATTTGATACCTACAAAGTACCAAAACAAACCCAAAACTTCAGAAATCGACAACAACTACAACAAAAGGAACCAGCCCCTGTATACAGATCCGAAACTAAAGATCACACAAAGACCAACGAAAAAACCGGCATTGGAAGAGCAGGGAACTCATTCTAATCGTAGCGAGACCTTCCAAGGCAAACAATGGATCAGAACTCGATAAAGGATGGGAAAGAAGAACCGTAGAATGCACTTTCCGTCCACGGAATCTGGACGGAACAAACCAATAGATAGCTCGATCTGGAGCTTACAAGCGAGGGAACTCGATCAGCTGGAGGAAATCCGACAGAGGCAAGGAAAGGAGAAGACTGGTACTCGATCAGGTATCCGGTGGTGGGAACGGTGGGAAGAGTTCGTAAAACACGAAGCACGGACAGGTACCGGACAGTCGACGCCAAAACGGACGTTTTTTAGGGTTTTTTAAGGTTTTTTGTTTTTGTGTTGATCATCACGATCTACGTCAAAGGTCTCGTTTATTTATCTATATTTAATTTTAATAATTATAAAAAGTTAAATTTAAAAATAATTTTGTAAATAAAAATAAAATTTTATAATAAATTGTAAAGTAAAAATTTATATATAAAAGTTTATTCACGTACGTGTTAAGGAAAGTGATATCAAACTTGTAAATCATCATCATATACATGCATATTTCTGATATCTTTATATCAAATTTTCAAATAACTATCTTGTGCATATTATTATTATTTACAATGTTACTTTATATGCATTTTATTTAGAATTGATCAAAGAAAAAAAACAGTGTCAACGTTTATATATTTTTACTGTACTTTTAAAAAAATTGACATATCATATGTATTTTTAGTATATCATTTAACATTCTAGGAATTATAAACATCCTGACATCTGAGAGTTAAAAATTTGATGAAAAATCACACATATACCACGCTTGCAAGAGAAAAAGAAATAATAAAAAGGAAATAACAAAAAATTAAAAAGGAAAAAGAAATAAGAAAAGAAAAGGGAAGAAAATAAGAAATGAAATAATTAAAAACAACGTAAAAAGAAAATAACATATGAAATAAAAAGAAAAAGGAAGACAAGAAATTTTATTTGAATGCTCGTATTTCACTTCCGTCGTTTAATACACATTTTTCTTAATTTTAAAAATAATTATTATTTTTAAATTTTCTTAACTCTCTTTTAGGTACACGTACACATCTTTTTTTTTATAAGAATTTTGATTTTCCATTTTCAATTTCGTCTAAACTTCATTTCCATTCTTAAATTTTTCGTCACTCTTAATTTTCTCAACTAATATCAGAGCATATTCACAACAAAATGTGACTGACGGAAGAGACCAAAAGAAGAGTCAAATTTCTTTTCCAATGATCTTTTCTCTTGGAAAAAAAAAAAACTTCTCCACTGATGTAGAACTTAAGATTGCCTGTCAAGCATGTCATCAATAGCAGAAACATGTGAACTTTGAAAAGTATCTTAGCATTCTTTATGATCACTTAAGATGAAGAAGCATTCTGAAAGCAACTTGCATGGATAGCAACCAATGGAAAGAACAAAAACTTAAGGAGAAGGTGTTTGTAACTGCTCGTAACAAATGGAAACTTTTTCACATGGATGTTAAATCCACGTTTCTTAATGGGTTCCTTAAGGAGAAGGTGTTTGTAAAGCAGCCTCCTGATTTTGTTAAATCAGTTTATTCATTATAATGTATTTTAGAAACTTCACTAAATATGCTTTTTACATATACACGTCCTGTGATATTTTCTATATGCATCTTTTTATACTTATTTTATCATTTTTATTTTGAAATGACAAAACTTTAATTCTTTTCCTTGCTTGTGCCCCCATCGCTTCGAGTTCCAAAACCAACAAAACTCAAGCGGCAAATTAGGGTTTTATTTAGTAACGATCTTTTAGCTAATTTTAACTTCGTATAAACTCTCATACATTATTATTACTCATAAATCCTTATACACAAGTTTTTATTTCATAATTCACTATAGAATTCAACTTCATTTGGTAAAAAGATTCAATTCCTAACTCTCCACAGTGTTCGGAGTTGAAGTACTTTATTACCAAATGTACCTTAAGGTGACCAGGAGGTGACTTTGGGCGAACAAGCTATACAAAGGCTTCGTTTAGAAACACTTCCCCCAAATGTAAAAATCACTTCTAACGTCATGATAACGTGGGCAGATTTCTGAGATAGTTTTTTTATATTAACTTTATCATGACATCTAATCACATCAATATTAAAAAATATAATTTTAATGTTAACATCATTTATTTAAATATTAAAAGACATCAATTCTCATAACCTGTCTTTTCTAATGACACAAGAGTCAAAAATGCAAAAATCACGTTTGAAAAGAAGAGTTGAAAAAGTTACTTTTTACGGTTTTCGAAGTAAAAAAAGTTATTTCCAAACACATCCTAAGTAAATGCATGGTGATCTCAGTGGCATCATGCACAAATGAAGAGATGATGATCGACTGTGGACAAATGAGGATCGGTGGAAAATATCAACAAATGGATAGCTTCTAGATGCGAAGGAAATCTTGGCAACCTTGAGTAAGTTGTTTCTGCCTTTTTTTCTTCTTCTTTCCATTTCTCTTTCTTTTTTTTCTTTTTACCAACTGAATGGGTATGGATCAAGTATAGATTGACCCATCATTCTCTCATCATCTCCCACCTCTTGCTAGGGTTTAAACAGGGATTATTTCTTCTCTTTGCTCTCTTATTTACTTTTGCTCTCAAATGTCCTAAAACTCATTTGTGGGTGTATATGTAGGAACCAAATCTTTGCAATTGTGCAAAAGACAGTCATGTCTGAAAACACCACAATCAATCCATCATGATAGTTGATAAACACCCCTCGTTCTTTTTTTTACTTCCAGAGTGCAGGTTGAGAGTGGAAAAAAGTGATTTTTAGAAGAAAAAATTTGAGATGAAAGAAAGAAGAAAAGTAATTTTGATAATGAAATGAATTGATTGGGAAATGTGAATGTCATTATAAAGCTGAGAATACTTCTAAAAGTTAGGAATGAAAAAAAAGAATAAGACACGTGAGTTTCTCTTCTTTTGCTTCTATTTGTTTATTTAAAACAAGTTAACATTGATAAAGAAATTAAGAAGAGGACAACTCTATTAGGGCCCACTCTTCTCCTTTACCAAACTCTATCAGTGCCCACAATAATATTCAAACCTTAAAATAATAATTAAAAAATTAAATCATGCCAAGTTAGGTCTACACAACCTAACACAAGCCCAAATAGGTCATGTCAAATGGGTTGTACTTAGACCACCGACTGAAAGACTAATTACAACCCAACACAACATAAATATAGTGTCTAATTTACAAAAAAATCAGATCATATCGGTCCAACACAGTCCATTGACACCTATAATTGACTAGCCACTTTTATTAAACTAGGGACCTATCAAATGAACTAATGATATATAAATTGTGCAAAACTCATATAACCTTGTGGTGAAGCTTTGTACAATTATTGGGTAATTAAATAAATTTCTACAACAAATTAACCTTGAAACAAAATGTCAATGGGTCATGTTAGGTCTACATGTTTGAACTTTTTTCATGTCATGTTGAGCTATGTTTAGCCTTTTGATCAACGACTAAGCCACAACCCATTCAACACGACCCATTCGAACTCATGTCAGGTCATGCCAACCTAACCTAGCATAGTTCAATTTTTTAAATTTTTTTTATTTTATTAAAAACTAATATAACATTAATATATATAATTTATAAATACTAAAAGATAGTTAAAAGTGAAATTTGAAGTCATAACCATGCATTACTTATTGACAAACTCAAATCACTAAGTTATATATAATGCATACAATTTAACAAACATATATTAAAAAAATTCAAAGTATTAAAAAATTATAAAATTCCTTTCGTGTCATGTTGTGTCATGCTAACTCATGTCATGTCATGTCGATACGAAAATACTATGATGTAATCCAAACACAATCCTAAAAAAAACAAACACAATTTATCAAACTATATCGTACTAGTCAACAACATATGCAATTTAATCGTATTTAATCATGTCAATCCAATTGAACTCAACCTAATTGTCACCTCTGTCTATATCCATTTTGATGTTTTGTGCTTATGGGCTGCTTGATTGATTTTCACTATTTATCTAATATATCATTGAGAAGTATATATTTTGAAAGATGTAATTTGAAATTTTACAGCTCATGCAAGCCGTAAAATTTCAATAACCAGATATCTAAATCAATCATCTAATTAACCATCTATTGTATGATATTCTCCTGCAGAAATGACCTAAGCAATATATTCAACTTGGATGTCGACTTCAAGTAAAGCATATGAGAATTGTTAAAAAAAAAATTATATGAAAATTGTAATAATAAAAAAATCTAATTTTTTGAGCATTTATGCATAGTGGAAAATATTAAAAAATTTAAATTTTTTCATCGTAAATATAAATTTTTTCATCATTTTTCACTAATTAAGTTGAAAAAATTATTATGATTAACAAAAATTTCATTACTATGCACTAACGCATCTTACTTAATCTCTCATGATCATCATTGAACATGTAACTACGTAGAAAATATAGAATTATATTTGAAATGTTAAAATATAAAATATTTATAAATTTAATTTAATTTTTTAAAATTTCTACCACGTACCCGTATAATCTTTAAAAAAATTACATTTTTTATTATTTTTTAAAATTTTATTTCTCGAATTTTCAAAATAAACTAAAGATACAAAACTCCATGATAGTCATAAGTGAGGTTGATTTGATTTTGATTGCATGAGTGTCGGAACATCTAACATCAATAATTAATCTAAACTTTGTTCTGATCAGTGTGCTCAGAGTGGAGTTGCTTTAATTACCACTCAAATTTTTTCTAAGGATTATAATGAACTAACATTATTTTCACAACTTTAAATTATCTTTCAGTAGGTTCTCATCACACATCTTTGTTCTCAACAAAATTTGCAGGACCCACTTTTGTTTGTCTGTATATGCATTTGCATTTTTTATTTAAAGGAACCTTATCAACATTTGGGAGAATCTAATCTTCACTTGTGACCTTTCGGTCTCACTTTATTTTTTTAATATTTATTTAAGAAAGAAGTTTATCTCTTTAAAAAAAAAAAAATAAATAAATAAATAAATTAAATTTTTCATTATTTCTCGTACTTTATAAAAACACAAGGTTGAATCAATACGAAGAATAATGCTATCTTATTGTTCCTATTTTGAAATTTTAAATTTTACTAAAATTAATTAATTAGTGAGAAAGTGTGTATAAGTGATATAAAAATTTTAGTCTTACTTATCATTTTTATTGTAAGACTATTTTTCCTAATACGTCATTACACTTGTGAGTATCTTATTGAAGTACCTTACAAACACATTTTACGTGTAACATATATGAATTAACTTTAATATTATGTATAAAAAATTTCGTTAAAATCAATTAAGTAATACAAAATTCTTACAAATAATATAAAAATTTTAATTTTACTCGATTAGACCATTTTTTCAACAAAAATATATCTATATATCTCTAGTTTGTGCAAATCCACACTTGATGAATATATAATCAAAATGGGCCATCCAATTTGATTCCAACAGCGTTCACTCTGACCAGGCTAGCATGAAAGCAATAGAGCACCAGTGAATCTTGATGTGATGTTGTTGTTCCTGTTCAACCATAGCTCCCATCACTGCGCAGGTGTGAAGGTAGTCTCCAACAAGAGAGAGGTTTTGGTTAAGAAGTTAGAGAGAGAAAGTCAGAAAGAGAGCAGATTTTTGAAAATTTATCTGAAGTTCTCAACACATTTCATGAAAGATATATTATCAGACCAATTCTAATCTTTTCATCACTTTTTCGTCTTCTTACAGTTACTTGAGATTACTTTTTAATCCTCAAATCCTTCATTTTAAACCAGCATTGAGTTACTTCTCTTCGTTAAATTAATTAGATATTGTGGATAGTGTAAGATTTGTTTATATTCGATGTATAATCTCCTGAAATTCAAGGTTAATGTATTTTTCTCTTTTCACCTCTCTTGAATGTTACATCTCAAACTTCTTTTTCAACTGTTGTGCTTCTTCAACACTTCTATTTCTGCTTTATTTGTAAAGTCTGAGAAGTCATCATACATATCAAAACTCAAGTTAAAGAGATAAATCTTTTCCTATATAAGACACATTAAAGACATCGTAGGATTGAATTAAACTTTAATATCATTAATTTGTAAAGTTCTCAAGGAAAATCCATATTTCCTCATTTGATGTAGCCTATAAAAAGAACTTGATTTCTCCTCTTAGACTTTACAGTATATGTCTTTATTTTTTTATTTATGGGTTGGAATCTAATACCATATTTGTATAAAAGTTACACGAATTATAATTTTTTTCGAAAATGGTGAGTTTAATTAAAAGTCACATGGTGATTTTGAAATTAGATTTAAGAGGATTACGAAAAATGATAAAAAATAATAAATCAAATATTTTAAAAAAAATTATCTCTATTTTCTAAAAAATAATAAATCAAATTTTATCACTATTTCTCATTTTTTAAAAAAATACAAACATCTCCATTCGTGTTAAAAAAAATGGGTAAAAATGTAAAATCTTAAAAATTAATCAAAATCAAATTTTCTTTGTTTCTACTATTTTATAGAAAAAATATTGCAAAATATTATTCAATATAAATTTTACTTACGATACGTCTTCTTAAAATACGTATCCATCACAATTGGGAGATTCTTTTTTCTTATTCACGCATTATTATATCATTATTACTATATAAATTTTTATACATAATTTTTTACTTTATAATTTATTATATATTAATTTAATTAATTCATTATACATCACCGTATATAATAAATACAGCTTTTAAAAAAAGCTAAAAGCTTTAATAATATAATACAAAATGTGTGCCACCCGCTGGCGCGCCTGACAACCATCACGAGATTTGTAGAATCTTTATATAACCTCAGTAAAAAATAAAAATATCTCTAATAATAATAATAATAATAATAATTTTATTCTAAATTTTTATATGAATAGTCCATTTCGTAAATTAAATCATTAATTTTTTACTTTATGTAATTTACTATTTTTATTTACTGCTTGCAGGTATCTTACGTTACATTTATTGAAGGATTTTTTACTTTATGTAATATATTAAGAGTATTTATTGTAAAAATGAGTTTTTTCAGAAAGTATTACTTTAAAATAATTTTATTATATTTGTAAAGTTTCACATTCAATATCATAAGATTAGCGAGAGATTCTTTGATTTGTACAATGAGTTTTAATTAAAAAATCTGACATTACTATTATTAAATTTAAAATATAAATCTATGTTTTTTGAAAATTATTATTTAAGATGATTTTAGGATTTGATTCGTGATATTTATCGAAAATCGATCTTAGAAGTACTCAAATTTAAGTCATTTTTTAAATTTTCACTTTCTTTGTTGAAATTTAACAGTTTCATAATTTTGTTATTTTAATTTAAGATCAAGGAGAGAGGTGAAGATGTTAAAATAATAATAATAATAATAATAATTAATCTTGATATATTTTTAACTGTTAAATTAAATATCTATAAAATTAATTTTATATAAATAACATTGAAAAGTATTATTCTATGATTTTATTACATTTCTGAAGTTTCGAATTAAGATTATATGATGTGTATTTAATAATAAAGTATTTTAATGATTAGAGTTGAGAGTAATTTTATAAAAAATATTAAATTTTCGTGATAAATTATAAAATAAAAATGTATATATACACATTTATATCATAAATTCATAACAATTTAAGCTCTCTGTAAATCTGTAATCAAATAAAAAATCTAGGTTGGAGTGCACAGCTCATCGATTACACTTCACAGAGGCGAAGAAGAAGACAAACAGGTCGGCGGTAGGCCTGCCTTCTTCAGCCGTCCGGAGGCAGAGATGGGAAGCAACCGAAGCTCCGCAGGCCCATCTCTTCGGCGCTCCACAGATCAAATCCCAGATCTGTGAACTCCACCTGCCTCCTTCGGATCTCTCCCTCATCCTTCCTCGTCCCGGAGACAATGCTGCCTCCTACCTCCTTCCCCTTCCTCCTCCACATCATGCTCCTCTCTTCCGCCGCCGCCGGCGGTGCTGCGCTTGGCGTCGGTAGACTTGGGGTCTGGATTGGCGGCAGCGGCGGTGGAGGCGGCGGCGGCGGCGGCGGTGGTGGTGGGGGTGGGGGTGGGGGTGGGGGTGAGTCAACGGGCTCGGATGGAACCCTCGATGGTTCGTACAAGGCTCTACAAGCGTGGAAGTCGGCCATCACGGGAGACCCGAAAGGAGTCCTGACGTCTTGGGTCGGCGCCGACGTGTGCTCCTACAAAGGCGTCTTCTGCTCCGACCCACCTGAGGATTCCAGCTCCTCCGCCCAAGTAGTGGCCATTGTGGATCTCAACCAGGCCTCCTTGACAGGGTCGCTGGTGGAGGAGCTGTCGCAGCTGACCCACCTCTCGGCGCTGCACCTCAACAGCAACCATTTCTGGGGCGCCATCCCCAGCTCCCTCGGCAAGCTCCGGTACCTGTTGGAGTTGGATCTCAGCAACAACATGTTCGCCGGGCCGTTCCCCACCCAAGTCCTCTCCATCCCCAACCTTTCCTACCTGGACCTCAGGTTCAACAGGTTGGTCGGAGAGGTGCCGGAGGAGCTCTTCGACAAGAACATGGACGCCGTCTTCCTCCACAACAACATGTTCGACGGCCAGATCCCGGCCCGGCTCTGGGACTCCTCCGCTTCTGTGGTCACATTGGCGAACAACAAGTTCATTGGGAACCTTCCGCCCACCGTCGGCCGTGTGGAGTCCGGCCTGAGGGAGGTGCTCTTCCACAACAACGACCTCACCGGCTGCATTCCGGCGAGTGTCGGGTACCTGTCCAACTTGGAGGTGTTGGACTTCAGCAACAACTCCCTCGTCGGCCACCTGCCCGGCTCCATCTCCTGCCTCTCCGAGATAGAGGTGCTCAACGTCGCACACAACCACATCTCCGGTGTGCTCTCCGACGTGGTCTGCTCCCTCAGAAGCCTCGTCAACCTCACCATCTCCTTCAACTTCTTCTCCGGGGTGAGCGACGGCTGCAACAAGCCGCCCTTGGGCTTCGACTACTCCGGGAACTGCATCCCAGGGAGGCAAATGCAGAGGCCACGACCTGAGTGTGCGTCGGTTCCCGGCGGCCGCCAACCCAACTGCCTCGGGGTCCCATCCACCGGGCCGTTGTCTTGCAGGGGCGTCGGCTTGGGCTTGGGCTTGGGGTTAGGCGTCGGCATCGGCGTCGGCGTCGGCGTCGGCATCGGCGTCAGTACCACCACCTCGGCTGCCGCCTCCGTACCGTTGCCCAAGGCCGAGGCCCACGTACCTTGAGTGGTGTGCTCTGTGGGTGTGGTAAATGGTGAACTTGTCTTGTTGAAAGCTATTCAATTTTCATTACTGCTTCATTCACATCTTTTTTAATAATAATAATAATAATAACAACAACATTATCTTTTTAAGGGTTCGTTTGATTCTAACTTTAAAATTATTTAAAATTATTTTTAATATTATTATTATTATAAATTTTAATTTATAATTTTTTTATTTAAATTATTATATAATTTTAACTTTTTTTATGAAATTAAATTTAATTTTAGTTTTAACTTCAAAAGTTAAAAAAAGTTGTCATTAAAGTGGTATTTGTGTTTTCAAAATTAATGTGAAATTAGATAAAATGTTAGGAAATAATAATTAAATTTTTTATTATTTTTGAAAATATAAACATCACCTAAATGTATCTTGGGAATTCGTGTCTCTTGGAAATCTTGTAAATGAAAATTTTGAAAACTTTTGGTATTTGTGTGTCCTAAGAAATGTTTAAAAATTTTAAATTTGTAGTATAAATTTTTTTGACTATTTTTCACTTGGGTTAAGAAAATTTTAGTAGCTTTATTACGACGTATTCACTCAATCTTATGCATTTTGTCTGATTTTTTTAACTATTGTTAAATTCATGATTACGTGAAAAATATATAATTATATTTGAAATGTTAAAATATATAATATTTATAAATTTTTTTAATTAATTATTTAAAATTTTTACAATCTTTAAAAAAAAATTATTTAAAATTTTCTAAATTATTGTTTCTTAGAAAAAGTTAAAATTACCTCAAAGTAAGGGAAAAATATAATTATTATGGATATTTATAATGCCTTTTACCGGAATACTTATTGTAGCACAGTATGTTGTTTGGGCTATACAAGGAAAAGCAAAAACACGATTGATTTTGTGATTCACAGTGTCTATCATCTGTGGTGGCAAGGTTCGTCAATGCCCAGTAAAAATGTAAAAATAAAAACCAAAAGTAAAGGAAAGGTAAAAATGAAAATAAAAAGTTTAGATGTAAAGTAAAGTTTCAAGGGAAATTGTATAAAGTAATTGTAAAATAGGTAGTTCATCAAATTTACTGTAGAAGATACAATAACAGTTTTAAAATTATAGTATATGTTAATCTCAAAAATGTCGTTTATCCCACATAAACATAAAATCCTCCTCTGGTTTTTTTTGGTAATTATTATATTGAGATAATTTTACTGTATTAGTGTAGTTTTAAATCTGAGATTATAAATTTTAATGAGATATATCTCAATCATTAGAATATCATTTTAGTAATTTCCAAATTTACAATGATTTTGTTTGATAAAATCTTTATATCAGGTAAACTAGAAATTTACGTTTTTTAGTCAACAAAATTTCTTTCTATTTTCTCTTTTAATATAGTAAAAATTTCTATTTTTATTAAACTATCTGTAAAAACATGTATTTTAAAAATCTTATAAACTTAATTTCCCAATATCTATGGACCCCTAACCTAAGAACTCTCGTCCTCTGCCAACCCTACATGCGTTGTTCCAACATGTTCTGGAATCAAACTTCTTCATTTTCTTGTCTTGGCCTTCTTGTCTGTGTTTCATGTCATGTTGTGATTTATCTTTTTTAAGTACATTATTTTTTGTTGCTTTTGACGATTGAAGTGGAGTAAATAATTCTTTTTGAATTAGACTTGGGTTTTATTTGTTTTTTTAATTTTACATAAATTTCATTATCATTATCATACATACTTTTATACATAAATTTTTACATTACAATTTACTATAAAACTCTATTATCATTTGTAAAATTATCATCAATTTTAACTTTTCACGGTTATTAAAGTTAAAGTTAGAACAGAAAATGGATAAACTTAGAGTTAAGGTATATAGATGTCTTTAAATTGGGTTGTGTTTAATCACGCTGATAATTGGAGGTGAGTTTTAAAAATATATAAATATTTTAAAAATTAAGAAAAATGTATATTAAACGAAAGTGAAATACAAGCATTCAAATAAAACTTCGTATATATATTTTTTCATTTTTTTCCTTCTTATTTTCCTATTTTTCTTAATTTTCTCTTTTCCCCATCTTTTCTACCTTTTATTTTCTCTTGTTCTTTTTATTTCATTAATTTCTTATTTTATTTTTTCCTTTTTTCTTTTATTAACCCTGATCTCGAGAATTAATTCAGTGAATGTCATGTATGTATGTATAATAATATTAATTGAAGTGAATTGAAAATTTCATCTACCATCCAAATGAAAAAACAATATGTTTAGTAACAAAGTATTTTAGTTTCAAAATAATATAAAAAATTAAAAAATTAAAATTTATAATAAATTATAAGATAAAAAATTTATATAATAATAATAATATATAAAAATTTATATAAAATTAAAATAATAAGATCGTTATCAAACATCACAAGAAGCAAGCAGACAAAACGCGCATGCTGTAGACCAGCCCCACCACAATCAATTAATGTATGCACGCACGCTGTATTCGATCTTTTTTTTTAAAAAAAAAAAATTACGATTTACGTGTCGGTTTTAAAATATTAATTTATTACACGAAAATCATTTAAAATATTTCTTAATTCTAACTTAAAATTAATTTGTAGTTGAGCAGCCACATTTTGATAGAATAATTGCATATGGACAAACAATAGGTTTTTTTTGTAAAGATTATGATCGTCACGGAAAATTAAAAAATTCATTGTAAAAATGCTTTTGTGACAGTTGGTACGACGACCGGTTGATAACAAGTCACGACATATAATTTTGTGACGATTTTTGTAGTTATCACAAAAAAATAAAACCTATTTTATCTTTTCTCTATTTTTTTATTTTTTATTTGTGAAGTTGTTTTTGACTGTCTTGGTTCTCTTTTATTAGATTTTTTTATTATTAGACATATTAATTAGACTGTAATTAATTAGGTCTAGTACAATTAAATTGATACGACATAGTTTTAACAGGTGGCTAATTTTCTGTATTTTTGTGTTGACATTGTACTCGTATGAAAATAATTTTATAATTTTTTACAAAATTATATTTATTTTAATATATTATAACAAGAACGGTTTGAGCCCCACAATGATTAGTGTCAGAAGAATTTATACGTAATTTAAAAAATATTTTAAATCCAAAACATTTAATTTAAAATTAGTTAAAAGTGTATTAATGTAGACACCGGTGATGAATGAATGGCACTCAACTATTATGTTTTATTTATTTTTTAAGTAATTCTTACGTGCACGACGTAAATTGAATATTTCAATTTATTTTTAATATAAATGTCGTAACACCTACGGTACAAATGTAATCTTTTAAACGCAACCGACGAAAGCGACAATAACTATTGACGACTAAATAATTTTTTAAATATAATCTTCGTTTATTTTAGTTTCAAAAAATTTAATTTTAATTTCGTACAAATTTTTATAAATAATTATTATCGTATAAATTTTCATCACATAGTTTATTACGTAATTTTAATATTTTTTATTTTACTACATTCAATTTTAACTCTTCGTGATTATTAAAATTAAATCTGTAATAAGTAAAATCATAAATAAACACATCCTATAATAACGCTATTTGAAAATTAAAAAACCCGATATTAATTTTGAGTACTCGTAATTAGCAATGAAAGTTGATCAATATTTTGTTCTTGTTTCGCCAAGGAAATGAAGCATCTCATTTATTTATTTAAAAAATACGTTTGTGTCGCTGGAGTTTATAATTCGTTATTATTATTATTTATTTCCTTAGAAGAGTTTATTATTTACGTGGGTTTGTGAGAAATTAATGTAAAAGAAAATTTAGAAATTTTTTTATTATTGAAATATTAAAATTTTAAAATATTTTTAATTTTTTAAAAATTAAATATAAATTTTTATAAATTTTCATAATATGCATAAATAGTCTAATAAAAAATTTTATTTTTATATTTTTAATATTTTAACAATGAAAAAAAAATTAAAATTTCATTTTTATTGATTTCTAAGGGACAGAAATATTTCCTTAAAAATGGTTGTTAGTGCCGTAGATACCTATAATTGTAAATATTGTCAAGTTCCTCGTAAATTTACAGGAGAGGTTCGTGTCTTCTGAATATCTTGAAAAAGAAAAATTTAATCCTTTTTTAGATTTTTAGATGTTTGCACGTCTCAAAAAATGTTAAAAAAATTTAAATTTTTTCATCATTATAAATATAGATTTTTATTTTCTACTTATTTAGTCAGAAAAATTATTGCGTCAAAAATTTCATAACGATCCATTCCCTTGTCCTCCCTAGTTTGCTTAACTTTTCCTAAATATCGTTGAATTTGTGACTATATAGAAAATGTGGAATTATGTTTGAAATGTTAAAATATAGAATATTTATAAATTTTTTTAAATTAATTTTTTAAAATATTCACAATACGCATAAATAGTCTTGCATTCTTTTTCATTTCCTAATTTTCTTTTTCCCTTTTTATTTTCTTAAATTTTCGTTTATCAAATTTTCAATGTATACAAGCAGGCCATTGGTGAAACCATAGGAAAAATGGGTCTCAACTTTTACATTTATATTTTTCTATTTTTAAAAATATGTAAGTGTCATTAAAATTATGTTTATTTCAGCTTCAATCTAGTGTAGTTTCAAGTTAAAGTGGTATTGTAATTTTGTCTCGAAGGAGTAGATATCTTAGAAAAAATTATATAATATCTGTAAAATTATAAAGCTGTCATTTTCAATTTTTTGTAATATAATTAATATTTAACAGATTGTTTACTATTTGTGTTGATATTTTAATATTATAAACGATTTTGCACGTTAAAGACAGAATTTTGAATAAATATTTATAAAAATATTTTACAAATTTTTTTATGATAATCATTTTATAATATTTGTATGTTTACATTACCTAACACATTTCACTATTACATGTACGCATCATATTTCACTTTTTATTAAATATATTATTAATTCTGCTAAGTAAGACAAATGTGTTTTATAATTTTCACAGCTAGAGTGGAAGAAATAGATAGCTAAAAGCAATTTTTTATTTTTATTTATTTATTTAGCTAAAAGCAACTTATTACCTATTCCTAGAATGGTTGAAAAATGACTAATCAATATGAAGTGATGCTTTCAAGCCAAATTTCATTTAATTCTTTTAATTAAGAATGGTTCTGATTTTCTTATTAGATTAATTCTTACTTTTCTTTCAAATCAGAACTTCAATATTCTTTTTGTTAGTAAACTCTATTAATACAATAAAGTTATCTTAAAAAGTAATATTTTTTTAAAAATATTCATTTCTTTAAAAATACCAGATGTACCTTTATTCTTACTTTACTTTGGAAATTTTGGTTGCATTTTTAAATTTTTAAATGCTATTATCATAGGAGCCGATTTTCTAGTAACATCATTAGTAAACTTTTCTAGTGGTGCAAGTTTACTAGAGAAAGTTTCAATGGTGTTTGGAGGAAATTTCGATGATGCAGAGGAAATTTTGGTGGTGCTTGGAGGAAATTCTGGTAGTACTTAGAAGAAATTCTGATGATACGGAGGAAGTTCAGGTAGTACGTAAAGGAAATTCTGGTAATACAAAGGAAGTTCTAGTGATACTTGAAAGAAATTTCAATAGTTTAAAAAGGAAGTTCTGGTAGTTTGAAGAGGAAGTTCTAGTGGCACTTTGAGGAAGTTCTGATGGTTTAAAGAGAAAATTTCACTAATTTGAAGAAGAAATTTCAATGGTGTTGAGGAAATTTTAATAATTCTTAAAAAAAATTTCGGCTCAATACTCACCACTAGTGTCATTTCTCTATTATTATTATATAAATTTACATACATAAATTCTTACTTCATAATTTACCATGCACCTTACCACTATTTGATTAATTTACTATACACTAATACAATGCACAATAAATGCTATTGAAAATTTTTACAATAAATGTAGACAACATGTTTGCAAAGAAAATTAAACAAAGTTAAAAATAAAAAAATAATAGAAAGTAAAGGAAAAAAATGGATGCAGGTTATATATATATGCGCGTGAAATTTTTAAAATAAAAGTTAGAAAGGCAAAAAGTAAGTGTTATGCGCGTCTAAAAATATATTTTACTAAAGTAATAGAAAGTCAAATAATTTATGTGAGCCGGCTTTGTGATGTAAGCGGTGGAAACTTTAAGAATGTTGACAATGCGGAGGTTTATTGATTTAATTAAATTACTTTTAAAACTTCTATATGAATAAATGTTGCATATGATTTCTATGAAAAGTGAACAATTGAGTCTTGCAAATGAGAGTTTCAGCTAATTTTGAAAATTATATAGAATTAAAATTAGAGTTAGTTTTTTAAATAAATGTAGAACTATATATTAATTAAGGTAATTGAAATTTATGTAGTAATAATTATTATAGGAAAATAGAGAAAAGGTAACAGACGTAATCTATCACGTTTTACCGAAAATTGTCATATTTTATGTACAATTTGTCTCTTTTTTCTTGTAAAAGTGACAGATATTTGGTACATAGGTGATAGATAGTACAATCCATTTCATTTTCTATGTAAAGATGATAGATGTTTGGTATATAGGTGATAAATAGTACAATCGTCACCTTTACATAGATAATGTAACAGATTTGAAAAATCATCACTTTTACATGGAAAATGTGACAGATGACAGTTTACATCCGTCAACTTTTTCTTGTTTTTCTATCGTGAATAATGTTAAAAGTGATTTTAAAAATTATTTAAAACTGACTTTAAAAGTTTACACATAAAGGATCCATTCTGTCAATTTTTTCAAAGATAAGATAAAAGCATGCAAAAAGTATTATACAGTGTCATGTGTGCACTTTTCACTGTTTTTAGTTAAAAAAGACAAGTAAAGACAGCTACACTATTTATATAATGAAATTTTGGAAACTTAAAATTCCCAAGAATATAAAAAATATTATTATTACAAAAAAAATAATGATAATGTAGCTCGTCTTCCTTAGTATTTTGGACAATAAAGAAGTTTTAAATTTGAATTCATAAAGAAACATTGCTTTTTATAAAAAATGGGAGTCTTTTTGCTTTTCCGAATATTACAATTATCCACAAAATCTCACAATTGGAAAGGTCAATTTAACCTAAAAAAATTTAATTAAGTTGTCCCTTTTACATTCTCACATTACATCATTTTAATGTTCTCAAGATCTACGTGACATTTCATAATTACCATATATGTTGACTTTTAACATGTACTCAAGAAATAATCTTGAAATTAAATTTACAGTCAACAAATAAAAGAAACTTAAGTTATCACTGAAGTAATTGGTAAACTATTGGTTGTAAGAACTTTTTTAGATTCCAAAGTCTTAGATTTGAATCTTTACTTAGACATAAATCTCTTATAGGTTCACAACTGTATCTCTTAACCTTGACATTACCTATAAAAAAAACCTAGGTTTATTTCAATAATGATAGTAAAATTCCCTTTAATGTGTGTGTGAAAAGAATCTAATGTGTTATCTTTAAAATATTAAACCTACATATATAACTTATTTATCAAATGAGTTTTATTTTGTCAATCCATTTAAAATCTAAAACTATTTAATGTAAGGGAGGTTTGTGCATTTAGAAAATACAAGAAATGATAAAAAATGTCGAAAATAATAAATTAAATTTTTCATATCATTTTTCATACTTTCTAAAAATACAAATTCCTCTATAAATTCAGTTATCCATTTACCTGAAGTGTAGAATTAATATGTTAGGTTAAAAATTACTCCATTGGAGGCTGATTTGGGCGTAAATTTGTAAGTAAATTTATCTCACAATTACTTAATTATGAAATTTAATTTTAAATTTTTTATTATATCAAAAATTAAAATATTTTATTACCAAATATATATTTTTATCTTACCCATTAATCTGTGTGGGCTATGTCACTGTTGTGGTTATTAATAAATTTAATTATAAAATACAGAATACATGAGTCTCTCGAGTCACATATAAAATAGTTTTTTTTGGTCGCATACGACGCAGGAGTGCGGTGGTTACCTAACTCGCAAAGTCACGTGACATCACGGGTGCAGTTGCAACAATTGAAAACATAAAACTCTGCCAGAATCAACATTAATAATTAATATTTAATAATCACCAATTTCGAATAATAAAAAAACGGGGAAAAAAACAAATGACGTCCCAAAACATGTGTGTATTATTAAAATACTAGATAAACGAACTTTGTCGATTTGTGCATTTCATTAAAATATTCAAATTTTTTTTATAAGTAAGATATAAACTTTGTTTGATATTTTTTTAAAATAAGTTAAAATTATTTTAAAATCTTTTCTGTTATCAATACGTTATAAGTAATTTTTGATTACGATAAAAATCAAATGAGTAGCGACTTACCTGGATGAGGATAAGACAAAAATAGACAAATTTTAAACCTCTAATCATACAAAAGAGAGTTGAAAGGGAAGAGTTTAGATAATAACTTTTTTTATGAGTAATTTTTTTAAATAATAATAATATTATAAATATTTTAATTTATAAACTTTTATTATTTTAATTATTATGTAATTTTAATTTTATTTATAAAATTAATTTTAATTTTAACTTTATTTAAATCTTGAAGCTAAAAAAAATTGCTCATAAATAACGCCAATGTCTTAAGTGTCAAATTGATTAGTTGAATTCAAAGTAAAAGTAACCTAAGCCCAAACAGTAACTTCAATTGCAAGTGAAACTTAAGTTAAAGAAAGAATTAATTAAACCAGAAACTTTAACTATCAATTTATCTTCGTAAACAAGATGCTAAAGTCAGAAAAAAATAAGATTTAAAAAAGGAGAAATTTTTTTTACGAATAATAAAATATTAAATAACATGTATTTTATTTATTTATCGAGACTTTATAAAATTTTTATTATATATTTTTATTTTTTTACTGTATACATCGTAATAATCTACAACATTTTATATCATAAAAAATTTATGATATAATAACATGTATTTTATTTATTAAATAATTATAATATTTTATATTAAAAATTATAAAAAATATTTACATCATAAATTATATAATTTTTTTAAAATATAAACTTTATTTTACGTATTAAATAAATATACTTTGAAAAACAAGTATGGTCAACGAATGGGCCCAACCCCGACGGCCGTTTCCCAATTAATCGGGCCCGGTTTGACGGCTGGTACGACAAGAACAATCGTCATGTGAAATGACCAATGCACCCCTCACCTCTGAAACGGGCTGGCGTAATGGGTATGTGGCAAAACCAGTAATTCGACGCAACTCCGGACCCAATCAGAAACGAGCCTGCCTGCTTTCGTTGTCAGAAAATAACCTGGAGGAGGAGGAGGAGGAGGAGGAGGAGGAGAAGAAGAAGAATATTCAAAAAACAAATCGGAAGAAATCCGGAGAAGCACCGGTGGTCGAAGGACGACAAGGTCGCCGTCTGCGTCATCATCTGGTTGTCCTCTCATCTGCCTTTACTCACTTTTAAGGGCCACACATTTGTTCTTCAACCTTTACTGCTCTGGGTCGTCGTCCTCCTCCACCATCTCCCTCCTCCTACCTTGATTCTCGGCTTCTGACGGTTGTGTTTTTGATGGATTTGACTGGTTCTGACTTGCACAGTGGAGGTAGTCGAAGCAGTGGGTTTGGGTCGAGCGCTTTCTTGAAGCGAAGGAGCGCGCTGTGTCTGTCGGAGTTGGTGAGAGTGCAGACGACCTCCGGGAGCAGTGATTTGAGAAGGTCCCAGTCGGCGGCGGAGATGGGTTCGGAGGGGAGAGCGTTGGCCAAGATCGTGCAGGGAGAAGAGGGGTATATTCTCGAAGATGTTCCTCATCTCACGGATTACATTCCTGATATCCCCGTAAGGACCAAAGGGCCTCCCTTTGTTTTTTTTTTTTTTGGTTTGCCCCCTTTTTCTATATGATAAAAGGATCTTTCTCGTAAAAAGGGGGGAGACAACAATTTTTTTTTTTCTTGTGTTTTTCGTGAAAGATTTGAAATTGAGAAGCAGGTGAAGATTATTCTCAAACGAAGAGAGATGGGTTTGCTTGGAATCGCTTAATCTGACTTGCCAATCTGCTGTCATGAAAAAACAATTCTGTACACTGTTTTGGTTACCAGACCCTGCCAATCGCTGTGCTGCTGCTGGTTTCCTAGATGGATCTTTCCGTATTTCCATGTGTTGCCTTTAGTAGGGAAAAAATTGCTTCTTTTTGGGAAAATTTATGCGTTTTATGTGGGGTTTCTTCATCGTACCTCTGGACTTTGAGATATTTCTACGTTTGTATGTAGCATGGACTCGCGTTTTTTTCAATTTACAGTTTTTCCATACCTAAATGCGTGTTTTACCTCTACAGTTCATGATTTGGTGTATGAATGAATTGGAGTTGGGATTGAACATCTGTTGATGCTTTGGGATACAGATGGATCTTTAAATCGTCGGGTTTGATTTGCTGGTTTCTGTTGGTTCTTGGTTTTGCTTGCACTCCAAGGCAGTTTTGATGCAAGTTTTCATGTGTTCTTCTGTTTTTGTGTTATTCTATTCCTCAAGTTGAAATCTTCACATGTTTGGCAGAATTACCCGAATCCTTTGCAAGATAATCCAGCATGGTCGGCCGTCAAGTAAGTCAATTGTGTGCATTCTAACCTAAGCTCGTACTTTTAGGATTCTGCATGTTATGATCTTTACTTCTGAGTTTTGTCTCTTTTTGTTTCTAGAATTAGTTATTAACCAGTGGCAGTGATTAATTTTCATTTCTTCAGGCAGTACTTTGTCAATACCGATGACACGGTTGCTCAGAAGGTCAGCAGAAAATTAATTTAAAAGATTGTTCTACATTGGCAGTCATGTTCATTCATAATATTTGCTCTGTTATCCCTTTTTTAATGGTATCATTGTTTCCTTGTTGTAGATTGTGATCCGCAAAGGTTGTCCAAGGGGGACTCACTTCCGACGTGCCGGTCCCAGGCAAAAGGTAACCTGTTGGATGATGCATGTACCCTAATAAGATATTAATTGAAGCTCTTTCCAAACGACAGCCTTGAATGTTCTTCAGGTTTACTTTGAGTCAGAGGAAGTGCTTGCATGCATTGTGACATGTGGAGGTCTCTGTCCTGGACTGAACACTGTGATCAGGGAGATTGTTTGTGGATTATCTGACATGTACGGTGTAGACAGAATTTTGGGGATAGAGGTAAGGAATATTGTATTTTTTCTTGAGCAGATCAGATTGTCAAAATTTGTGTATTGGCTGGGGTATCAACATCACTGCAAACTAGGATAATTTTCAAAAATGCACTAGCATATGCCATGATGGGGGTGCTGACTGAACCTTGATTTCATAGAGTAATTGTAGATGGTAGGTGCATCAAATGAAAAACCAGAATACCTTTGTTTCAGGAAACTTTGTTGGGCATTCTGCAAATTTGGTACCACGACCAATTAATATTCTTTATGCACCAAATGTACATTTGTAAGGGAAATGACATAAAATTGATTTTTATGCATGACAACTTGGACATGATTGTTGAATTGCCCTTTTTTTTACTTCCCACAAGTCACAAACCCATAGACAAATTACTGATAGATATGAGTATGCAGGGAGGTTACAGAGGCTTTTATGCACGGAATACTATAGATTTAACTCGAAGATATGTTGATGATGTCCACAAGCGAGGGGGGACTATTCTTGGCACATCAAGAGGTGGCCATGACACTTTGAAGATTGTTGACAGTATTCAAGATCGAGGAATTAGCCAAGTAATCACCAAAGCTGATATTCACATTTATATCTATATCTATATCTATCTATCTATATATATATATATAGATTGATAGATATATCTAGACATTAGTGTGTGTACACACACACACAAACACACTTTGTCCTTGTCATTTTAATTTAACAGTCCTGGAATTCTGGCAGGTTTACATAATTGGGGGAGATGGCACACAGAAAGGTGCATCCATAATTTTTGAGGTAGGTTTGAAAGGAAGATTCTAGACAGGTGCTGATCTATCATAAGTGATGTATCATAAATGACTCATCCAATAATATTTTCTCTTAAAGTTGTCAGTCTTCTCATGCAGGAAATTCGGAGGCGTGGATTAAAAGTTTCAGTGGTTGGAATACCGAAGACTATTGACAATGACATTGCAGTAATTTTTGGAAACTAAGCCTTGTTTTTTCTATGATTTTGAAAATATTAGTGTTTTCTTGTTATTTGCTTCAAATATCATCATATCAGGTAATAGACAAATCCTTTGGTTTTGATTCTGCTGTGGAAGAAGCTCAAAGAGCTATTAATGCAGCTCATGTTGAAGCTGAGAGTGGTGAAAATGGCATTGGAGTTGTGAAGTTGATGGGACGACATAGCGGTGAGCTTTTATCTAGTTATATCAATAGGCATTATTTTCATTGAGTTAATCTGAAGTTTCATGTAGTTGTCATCATATATTTGTGTTTTTTGTTGCGTATCTTATACTCGATTTTTACTTATTGGATTTATCACACTTAGATGGAATTTGATTTACTTTTTTAACATAAAAGAAATTGAATTATAAATTGATAATGCAGCTTCCTTATATCATGCACAACTATGGAACCAACCACTTGATTTAAATTTGTACACCCTCTTGTGCACTAAGAGTCTAGCCCTACCTCCCACACTCAAATCGCAATTGCAGACAATCTAAAGATTTTAAATGGTCATAATCTTGCCAATTATGCTAGTTTACTTTAAAGTCTTCACTTTAGCACCAAGTTCCAAACATTAAATGGAATTGTTATTTTTTTGAGAAGAATAAGTAAAATCTTATTAAATAATACAGGATGGCTTTTCTGCAGGAACCCATAGAAAGCGCTTGCAAGTGCTTTGTTGAGAAAACTCAATTATGACCATTGATTCAATCAAATGGTTGTGATTGATTAATTTAAGTGCATCATATGTTATTGCTTTTACAATTTACCCTACAATTACCTTTCTGATCCCGTCAGTCTCCACCACTTCTTCTCTTGATGCTTGCTGCAGCTGCACTACACCTGCTCTCCATGCAATGATATCTGCTAAAACAATTGCCAACACATATGCTGAATAGCCCTATAGGAGTTAACAAATCTAGATCCATTACCTCTAATCCACATCTCCATGAATAGAAAAGGAAGTCACTACAGGTCATAAACAAGTAATGCACAAGCAAGTTGCTGATTGCTTGTGATGATTGACATTGGTGAATGGTACGAAAGGTATTTTAAAATTGTTAGTCCTATATGTGGTATCAAAAATCACTAAATCTTCAAATTTCATGTAATTGTCAAGAGTTCTTCCATCAGCCCAAAGAAACACTAAGTAGTGTGTGTCATCTAAACTTGAATGGGAAAAAGAACCTTGGATCTGCTATGTTTTTTGAATGAAAGTATTTTATAACTACTGTGCATTCATGTGCAATGTTGCTTTCAAGAGACTTTCTTTGATGACTACTAACTTGTAGTATGATGCCTTCATGACCACTCTTTGATAGAGAATCTGTGCAATCTTAGACGGATGGATGCCACATCAATCAATTCTTTTGCTACTAAAAGATATTCTGTTATGTGATTGAAGCTTTGATACCTTGGTAGGTGTTGCCAGAATATGGTTGTGTTCTTCAACTAGTGCAACAACAACATAGACCTATGTCTATGGTCGGTAATGAATGCAGGCAAGTTGTGCACTTGTCATCTCCAAATAACACTCTTTTGCATGTCATAAGTTTTTTTTCTTTCTTCAACTAGTGCAACAACAACCCATATACCTCTATGCCTATTGTGGGTAAAGAATGCAGGCAACTGTGCACTTGTCATCTCCAAATACCACTGCTATGTGATGTTGGAAGTTTTTTTCTCTCTCACATTGAATGCCACAGAAGTTTCTCTCATGTTGAATTTTAAGAAACTATTTTTTTCCCTCTCTCACATGTTGAATCTAAACAGTTAGATGAGATGAATGACTAGATAAAGATGCCTCATGCTGACCTGTAGGTAATGTTTCTGCTGGTGCCAGTACACATACATTTTAGTGTAAATAATAAGGTTTTTGCTGTTACAAAAGAGGATTATGAAATCACCATTGAAAAAACACCCTATTGACCTTCTACAGTCGAGAACACCTGTGCCCACCACCCATTGAAAGTTCTGCAGGAATGAATATGAAGTTCATCCCTGTTACAAGGCTCTTCCCTGAAGGTAATATTGTTTTTATTTTTTCTGTAAAGCCATACAGACCAGCACACAGGATGAATAACCAACGGCACCCAGTGTTTAGCTTCGATCTTCCCTTTGATGATATATCCCTCGTAGAAGCAACAGGAAATCAAAAGACAGATTGTCCAACACCACCTTGTGGCATGATTGAATTCCAGACATGCTGAGCACCCCGGGTAGTGAAGAAAAGATGCTCCCTGTCCTCTACTTCTTTTGATTACACAGGACACAAATCGAATCATTATTTCTAAGCCACTTTTGCACCTGTTCTTTGTAATAAGCCTCTGTCATGAGTCAGCTTCCACATGAAGATTTTACCTTTCAGAAGTGATTTACATCTCCAGATCAGATTGAAAGGCTCCCAGTGTGTCCTATCTTCTTGCCTTGAGGTGGAAAAACAATTCACAACTGTAAACTTGCCAGGTTTGTGTCTACATCCTCAAAAACCAGATCCTCTCCCGTGGATGTGCTGCATTTTCCAGACCCTGCAGCAGCATAGCAAGTTTGTTCACCTCCTGATCTTTTGGCATTTCTTCTAAATGTTCTTGATACTTATTCAAATGATGTCTGAAATTTTTGGTTTAGTACATGTACGTAGCATTTATTGGAAAATTTCTTTAGATTGTAAAATTGGTAGAAAAAACTGCATACTTAGCTGTTCACAGCTAAGAATTTTGAAGAAACACATAAAATCATACTCAGCTATGTTGAATTACTTTTCATCATTGAGATTTAAGAGTTGAAGAGTGTGTAATCAATTTAATTTGCAACAATCGAATTTAACTTTATCATAGAACTTCATTTTGAACTGTGAGATGATGGTGAAAACTATTGCTGGACTTTGATACCTATCAAATCATCAACATGGATACTTCTTTGATGGTTTGGGGTGTGGGGGGTTGAAAAAGGGCCTTGCCAGAGCAAAAAGGAAAGTCAGGTTCATTATCCCCACATGTCATTTGGTGGAGGCAATGGTTGGAGAAAAATAATTGAATTTTCTATATTTTTGCTCAGAACGAGAAGTATTTTAAAACCAAGGTCCTGGTTGGTCTTGGAGTGGTTAAGGTTGTGGTGTGAGATTGACATTCTTACTGGTACATCTGGACTGGCTTGTCTACAGACCCTTTTCTCACTTTGGGCTCCCCTCTCTGGTCTTCGTTTCTTTTTTGTTTTTGATCTTGAGTTTTCTTTCATTTCTGGACTTCTCATCAGTTGTACTTTTTCCATAAAAAATAAATAGAAGATTGACTGACTAGAATAGTGGTTGGACACCCTTACTAGTACCATGCTTTACAATTTCAGTGTCCTGACTGTTGTATGACAAACCTTTTGCTGCAGGCTTCATTGCAATGTATGCAACTCTTGCCAGCAGAGATGTGGTATGTATTATTTGTTCATGACTATTTTGGTAGTGTGTAACTGTACTTGTAATCATCACTTTATGGTTGACTCAAAATCAGTTTCATTGTAAATGAAATATATTTTTTCAGGACTGTTGCTTAATTCCCGAATCACCATTTTATCTGGATGGAAAAGGAGGGCTCTTGGAATACATTGAAAAGCGACTTAAAGAAAATGGCCACATGGTCCTTGTTGTTGCTGAGGGTGCAGGACAGGATCTCATGGCTGAAAGTATGCGTTCTGCTTCTACAAATATGCAGGATCCTTCTGGAAATAAAGTTCTTTTGGATGTTGGGATGTGGCTATCTCAAAAGATAAAGGTAGGTTTTTTCTCAGCTTTTTCCTACAAGATATGCACCTATACCAATATACTGTTTTATGAGTCACAAGGTAGGTTTAATGCATTGATAGTTGTTGCATTGTGTTCTTTTTTTGAGCAACAACTGGCAGAAAATCTTTAATGAGGAGTTAATTGTATTGTGTTCTTAGTTGTTACATGACTGAATCAATTATGCTTCCCAGCCTTCTTGTGTACCAGGATTTTGGAATGTATATATAGTATTGACTTTTATGTGTTTCATTGTATGCACAGACTATCAAGTATTTATTTGAAGAAGGATCAAATTTGCTGTATATTTTTTAACTTTAGGATTAAACTAGAACAATAGAGGAATATCTTTAAACCTAATGTGTATTCAGATGTAGGTTGAATATATAGAATGTGAACTCAATGAGTAGGAAATAATAATGATGATATGATATTATATTGGATGAACACAAAATTCCTATGGTAGTCTTCTGTATATCTGAGGTCTAATAATAAGTAAAAATATGAATGTTAAGGAATATTATTCAACTAAAACAAAGCACTATGGAATTGTTGACAAAGAACACAAAACACATCAATAATCAGTGTCTTAATTTCACCATGTAGGATTATCCACATGAATCCTTTCCTTCTCCATTCCCCTATCTATCGCCAGATCTTCCATTAAATTTTGTAATTCTATTTTTTTTCACTATTTCTAATCTAGCAATTTTTAGTCCTCTCCTACGTATTTTAACTTCACTTAGATTAATTAGTTTCGCTTTCTCCACAGGCATCTGCATCAATTAATATTAAGATAGGTGCATCTATAGGCATATTATCAATAGATTTATGATAAAACCATATTTAGACAATCTTCTCTTTTATCCTCAGTCATTATGATTCCATTATTTTGGAAAAAGTCATTTCGTATCTCTTTTATTTTTATGACACATCTATCTTAGTATTTTTGCATTTTTGTTACATTTTTTTACATATGTTCATCCAAAACATTGCATAAAGAATATGTTCTAAAAATATGGCTAATATAGAATGTTAAGATGCATGGGTGATAATATTTAAGAGCTAAATTAAGAAAGGTGTTCATTTGAAATAAAAATAAATTGAAAGAAAATTTTGTCAGATTTTATCTTATACAAATAAGTCTTATTGGTACTTTGTGTAGAAAGCAAGAAGCAATGAATCTGGTTAAAACTGAAAGAGATATAGGACTGACAATTACATGGTTAAGGACTGTAAAAAAAAATTGAAGTACACATAATTTAAACAGAAAACATAGCAGTGAACAGAAATAAATAGAGAGAAAAAAGTTTTCATATTCATTGTGCACTTTCTTCTGAATGCTTCCTGCATTTTGTGACAAAAAACGTCAATAATATTTCCTTGTTGATCTGTAGGATCATTTCAGTAAAGTACGGAAGGTGATGATAACCTTAAAATATATAGGTATTTGTCACCAATATTCTTCAAGTTCCATATTTTGTGACTAACCAGTGGCTTACCTTGATTATTCTTTGCTGATAATTGGAAGCAATAACCTTGTACAGATCCAACTTACATGATCCGTGCAATTCCCAGTAATGCATCTGACAATGTCTACTGCACGCTGCTAGCTCACAGTGCCATCCACGGTGCCATGGCAGGCTATACGGGCTTCACTGTAGGACCTGTTAATGGAAGGCATGCTTATATACCATTCTATGTAAGCCTCCTCCTTTCTCTTGTTGACTGTTCTGGTATTTTACTCTTCCTGCTGTCTCGGTCTTGTGTAGCTCTCACGGTCCACAAATCTAATCCGTACCGTTCTGCATTTGTATCAGCAAAATCTTTATTCGTGTTTGCAACTGTTAGTTGAATGATGCTTGCCTTTTTCCGAATTTTTGTAAAGTTAATGCCACTTTCCTGCTGCCCCATGCACGAGTTCCGTTGGTCTTTGCATGTTCACATTCAGTGGAACTCTTCTTTCTTCTACACCCTTTCTGAGTCTTGAAACTATGCAGAATAAATGCTCTGAAAAGATTGTGATATGCATGTAAAAGTCTTCTTATTGGTAAACTTGTAATTTTATTTCATGCATACAAGTATCAGCATCTGATGAAGCTTCTGAATTTGGTTTCAGAGGATCACTGAAACTCAGAACAAGGTTGTCATAACAGACAGGATGTGGGCAAGGCTTCTGTCTTCAACAAACCAACCAAGCTTTCTGAGCCATCACGAGACTGAAGCTGCAAAGAACGAAGACCAACTATCAAAACAGCTTCAGAACTGCGTCAATTGCTCCGACAACGGACCTTAGGCCATCTGCAACAGTTTAGAGTAACCAATGGCGTGGATGGAATCCATAGCTTCTGGCCAGACCTATGCTGCCTCATCTTGTATACGTGATTCCAGCCTAATAATCGTGGTATGCAGCATTTTGACCTTCCATGGTCAAAATATCTATGTACTCTGCTTACGCCCTAAGTGTTGGTGTATCTGCAATGAAAAGATTGATAAATGTGGTAATATGCTTAGATTCCTGTAATCTCAACAAATGAAGTGTTGAAGGTGTATTTCTTCAGCTGTAATCCTGCAAGCAGTGAAGAAATTTTTTTTTCTTTTTACCAAATACAAGTCATCAAGGTATGTATCAGTCACAATTAAAAAGAGCAGTAATCACTAACGTCTTCCAATCCACTTGAACGTCACACTGGCGACCAATCTGGGTAATACCGCAGCGTGACAAATGTCTTAGATCTTTGAATGTAATATGACAGGCAAGAATTTTTAAAGTGCATGACTAGCGCAGAAAATTTCCATCATCTCTGACAAGTGAAAATATTGGACTAGAATAGCTTTCTTTTAAACATCAATGATTTGTGTAGGTATATTTTCTGGATTTGAAACCCAACAAAATCAATCACTGTAAAAAACAGCTCTCTCTTGTATGTATGGTAGCTATATAGATTAACTTATATTTCACAAAAAATAGCTCCCAAATGATCTAATTTTTGAGCCACGTCTTCAGCATAAAATTTGCAGCCGGTAATCCATCAGCGCACGGTAAAGAAACTTCGGAACGGCATTGGCTTAATCCGCCTGGAAAATAGTGTTGATAACCTCCTTGAGATTCTTGCAACCTATCATTTCAATATCCAAATGAAGTGCAGCAAGGTGTTTTTCTGCTGATTTGGGGATTACACACTTCTTGTACCCCAATTTGGCTATGGCATTTATCCTCTTGTCCATTCTTGGAACCTTGAATAATAAAATGATTATGAACGCAATTAACTAGTGCCCGATATAGGAGTATCAAAAATGAAACCATGTCAAAAATAATACTTCTTAAAAGAATAAAAGCCAAATAGGTAGATGGGAATATGGGATAAAAGAATTCATGTTTTTGCAAAATTTAGTTACACTGAGATGACAATGTAGATGCAGAAAGCACTACATATATGTACTGCATGTGTAGAAATCTTGAATAATAAAAAGTAAAAAGCATCAGCTAAAGCCATCAAGATAAACATACCGCACGAAGCTCACCACCAAGGCCAATCTCCCCAATGAAAGCAACATCATTTGGTATAGGAAATTCCATGTAACTGCATGTAAAGCGTGATTGTCAAGAAAACACACATGCTATTAAAAGCAATGCACGGTAAATCTGTCAACTAAGCCTAACTAGCATACAAGGTTTTAGATGAACTACCAGTTGAGCCTTGACCAACCAGTTGCAATCCATAGGGTATCTGTGATTTGGTCCTTCAAACCAAGTGAACTGACTGAGCATTTGTTTTTGCTTCTTAAATTTTTAGGATCGCATAATTTGATTTTACTTCAAAAATATGCTCCAAAAGGGTTCAAATCTGCATTTAAATGCTTGTTCAAACGGTTCTTCACACATATTTCGATTTATTTAATCCATTAACAAAGCCACAGTAATTGATCAAATATAAATACAACCCCACTTTAAAAAATTATAAAAATACGTATTTTTAGATTATTTACCTGCTGCATATTGCAGTTGCCATTGCAAGATCCCCTGCCGTCTCTGTTAACTTAAAGCCACTAACAACATTCAAGAAGACAGCCTACAAAACAAGTTTCACTGAAATGTGTGAGCTTACAGATATTTATCATGAAAGCAAGTGCACTTTTACATAATAGGTTAAGCCTTACCAGAACAGGAATTGCCGAGTGAAAATAAACAATTGAAAGACTAAAGTTGAGATCCTTTTGGATTTTAAGCTATACTTGTTATACCTTATCATGAATGAATTATGTTTATGTTAACGTCTGACATTTACATGTACAACATTAATCAATGTCAGGACTTGACACAATGACAAATATATTATAAATGCCGGAATATTGATATAGAAGAAAGTTTCTTGGGCCTTATTTCTTGCTTCACAATCAGGCTACACAACCCAGAAGCCTGAATATAGAAATTAAACCAAAAATAATAAGCATCAGATTCAGACTGACCTTGATGGGAACATCTCATACAAAGTTATTTCAGAGAGGAAAAGTAAGTGTAGTACACACAACACTGTTGAATGCTTGGATGAAATCGATAGAAAACAATTGGTAACTTTGAATTACGATATGTGTGAGACAAAAATTCCAAGCAAGCAGGTGGTGGTACGAAGAACCAATTCTTTATTGTAGTTCTGTGTAATATATTTATATGTGCTATAGGTATAGAAAAAATAACAGCTGTATCTTTAGTGAAAAATATAAAATGCTATAATGTAGTTGGAGAGAAGATGAATACGCCTTAATTATCTTGATAAAAATAGTAGGAAATGCTAACTTAGGGTTCTGTATAATTGAAAAAAATTAGGGTTTTTCTGTAATAAATGTAGTAGGAAAGATATTATGCATGATGTATTTATCTTTGACTCTATTATTTTATAGATACAATTTCAAAAAACGACAGTTGTATCTTTAGTAAGAAATATAAAAGGTTATAATGCAGTGTAAGTGAAGATGAATATGCCTTACATTGTCTTGAAGCTTCAAACCAACCTGCTTCATTAGAATCTGAAAACTAACATATGTAAGCAGTCATTCACATAATGTTCGGTAAATATAACTATATAAATCTTCAACAGAGTAACAAATAACATGCCACCTTCAGATTTTCATTTAATTTTATTATACTTCACAATCATTCCAAAAAGGGATCCCATTCAAAGGAGTAGATAAGTGGGAACGCACAGGATAAGTTACTCTGTTTGAGGTTAGGTCTTATCTCATATATAATAATTTACACGTGCACATACACACACACACACATGCATGCGTACATGTAAACATATATAAGGACCATGGAGAATTCAAGTTTTTTAATGGGCAGTGAGAATATTTTGTTTACAACAGACTTATTTAACCTAATAACCTTGATACAAGTAGATAACAATTCAAAGTAGTATGTATTTTACAATGAAATAAAAGGCGTTATCTACCTTGAAAAATATGGCTAACATTTTTAATTTTCTAAGTTTAGACCATCTTACCCGTAGTTCATAGGATGTATCGAAGGAAATAAACAACTGTAGAGGTGCATGTGCAAAGAAACATGTTTACAACCACACAAATTTATTTTGCTCATGAGAACTGTAACATATCAAGGCAAACAAGATTTAAGAAACCTGTAAATAAACTTGCGTTTACATACGTTATTATGTTAAAAAAATGTAACATTAAAGAAAACTATGAATCAACTCTGATTGAAGAATAATATATCATCAATTTTGTGAACAATGATATTTGGAGAAAAAGATAATCTTTTCTTCAAGAAACAGAGACCAGTCATTTTGGCACGTCAATCTATATTAACAAGGTGTTTAAAAATAGTTGCATATCATAGTTGCTTCAAACGTGAAAGCTGTCTCATCCTTTAAAGCATTTTTTATCTTTGTCACATGGGAATAACAGAGACATCAATCTAGAGTAGCTTGGTAGCAGACATCCACGACTACCAAGAACTAGCGTTATCCATCATTGCTTCAGGCTATGCAATTTCATTTCACAAGAATCTCCTCGGTCTTTGTAAGCCATGCAATTCCACAAAAAACTTTCAAAACTTGATAGTTTATTAATGTGGGTTCCTAGGCACTGATGTATGACAAGAGTGCTTGGATGATTACACACTTCACCTGATCTCGTATTAACCAAATCATTGGTATAAGATCTAGCAAGCAATCGTCCATGAAATTTTAAGTGCTAAATTTTCAAAACTTCAAAAAATAATTTTTTAATAGGTTTAGGTGTGTGTATGTAACCCTTTTTGAGAAGAATGTCCATATATAATTAGTGCTATGATTGCTAATCTTATTCACTATAATATTGTTATTTCTTATTTGATATGTATTTCAATGTTATTTAGGGATTAGATGAGCTGTGAACACATGCATAATTGCATTTTTAGAATACAAATTTATAATCTGAACATATATTGACTAAAATTTTTGGTGCCTAGGCATCACCTTTGATGCAATGGCAAGGTTGCTGAATTATGATTGGAATCGATAGATTTGAATCCTAGGAAAATGTCTGTCCACTTATGAAGGTATGACTACTTATCAATATCCTAGACTTTACAACGATGGGAGCCCAATATGTGTGCAAAAGTGTTGTGGTCCTGTGGTAACCTATACATGTTATTGTACAGAGATGTAACTCATGTAGAAGTATTATCAATGAAAAGCAGCATAAAAATCGTTGGCAATAGCTGCAGGCACTTACAGAGATAATCATGTCAGCTCTGCTTGTTGAAATCCCATTAAAATGTCTTGAAACCGATGAGCTGGAAACACAAAGAGCCTAGGAAATAATTTGTCAAATGTATCATGTTTCCACAAATTAAAGATATTGCATGTGTAACCTGATACTCTTACAAGTATAAAAAGGTACATTCCTCTATCTTTTAGAGTTTATCAAATGTGCCCTTGTGGCAACTCACATAGGAAACAGACCACAACCACTATTTCAGAGATGACCCCATTCTATACTAAAGTCTATAACGCAAAAACCTTAATTCTTTCTGACACATTTACCCTGAAACTCAAACGACAAGACCCTCTTTGTTTTGGCAAGGTATCTAGGTGCTCCTAAGATGCTTACCACTTTCAAAAGGAAACCATATTACTATTATTAAGAAAAAATTATATAAACAATGAAATGTATAACACTAAACAACAGGATACAGGGCAGGCATACCTGAATTTCAATAAGAAAAGTTCGTGAGCCATCCACAATCACAGCAACTGCAAGTCCCGCTAAAATTTCAGAATCGGTGTGATTCTCACTTAAAAAAATCTCACTAGGATTTAAAACAGGTTGGAGACCAGACTGTGACATTTCAAATACACCTAGCTGGAGGGAAAATAAATTATGATTTATGATTAGGGATAAATTGTAACACTGAAGGAAAAGACATAAAAAGACAGTAACATTGGCATCAAGGTTAGAGGCATATAATGCTTTGTAAATACCTCCTCAGTTGGACCAAAACGATTCTTCACAGATCGCAACAAACGATGTGAGGAACACCTATCTCCCTATATACAATCACCAATATATGAGAATGCAAGTATACATGTTATCTTCAAAAATAAGTTGAGTGATGGTTTAACCAATCATTAAAAATTTATGTTAAGAGATAATAATATCAACCAGTACCTAGATTTATTCTAATATAACACAGTGAAAGACAATTTTTTGCAAAAGGCTAGTGAAAGACAAGTTTTTGCGAAAGGCTAGTGACATTGCATATCACACAAAATTTGTTTACTTTTTGCAGGTTATTATATTTCACAAGTGCATGACAACAAAACAAATGAAATTCTGAGATATAACATCTACCAAGTAGACATTTACTGATACAATCTAAACATAACAATGGACAAGCCTCATTCAAAAGAAAACTGTAAACAAACCTCCATATATAACACAACATCTACAATGTGCTCCAAGATGCGGGGTCCTGCTATATCACCAGTTTTTGTTACATGGCCAATCTGAAAACCAAGAAATCATAACAACATATCAATCATGGGGTCACAAATTGAGATTGTGATTTTCCACAAGAACCATGTAATATGAATGCATCTTGATAATTCTCCAAAAATTAGAATGTCAAGCCCGTCAGTATCATGTGCAGAGGTTTTAGTTGCAGAAGACTTCAACCATGGTAAAACTTGTATTTAAGCATTAAAGTATGTCAAGAATAATAAAAACAGATTGCAAGTGAGTAGAGAAGCCTAGATGAATCCCAACCAATTTTAAAGCCATCTGCTATGAAACAGTAGAAGGTAAAAAAAGACTAATCCACTAAGATGTACCTAAAATATCATACTTTTTTTGATCCAAACCACGACATTGATCACATGGAGAAAGGTTATTACACCTATGCATGAGAAATCTGTCTCCAAACCCAAGTGCCTACTTTTTTGATCTGCTATATTGCATTTTAAAAGAGGAAGATCACAGAATGATGCAAGATCAATATCATAGTGGCTTTTTTGGAAGACAAAGAAATATGACTTTCACATTATAAAACCATTTAGTGCCAATATTGGATAAATATTTTTTAACGAGTCATGCGAAATGTAATAGCAAAAAAGAAAGAAAGAAAAACTATCTTACCAAAAACACGGGAGTGTTTGTTTGCTTTGCAAAACGCATGAGGGCTGATGTGCATTCTTTCACCTGTGGACAAAATGGGAAAATTAATTGTTGACAATGTCATGCAATGATATCTTTTCTTTTTGATAATATGGGGATGACATACAATGGCATCATTTCTCAACAAGTTAAAGTTAACTTCATGGAATGAAATAAAGGGTAATCATTTTCTGTTTATAAAAAGCTATATAACTTCAGCAAGGCCAACGTCTTTCAAAAAATAAAATAAAAACAAAATTGTGAGAAGAGAGGAGAAAATAATATAATACATACTAATCCAATACTCTCCCTTAACTAGAAGCATACATATCTAGCACGTCTAACTTCTTCAGATTTGGTTTTGATGATCCAAAATTTAATGATAATTTTGTAGCAGAACATATTAAGTTAATTTCAAGGATTTATGCAAGGCAGAGACAAAAGAAATCAACAAAAATTGAAGAAGAAATTGACAAAGATTGAATGGAGACTAAGAATTTGCAAGGAGTTTGCAAAAAATGACAGGTGAAGATCGAGAAAAAGCTAAAGAATGGATTAAATGTGTTGAAACTTGTTCAATTATAAATGTAGTATTGAGTATGAAAAATGTGACTAGGAAATTTATAAATCCCAGTGATGCTCTTTCTCATAGAATTCTCGTATGGGTCATTTAGACTAGATGCATCCACTTAGATTAGATGATTAAGTGAGCCAATTCATGTATTTACTTAGGAATTTCATTATCAAAATTTCAAAATACCATTTCTATAAAATGGAGTACCAATTTCTGGACCAAGAGTGCAGACAACTTTTAAACCTAAATTGCAATGCCGATTTTGATACCAAAATACAATTTTTCAGTAAATGGCATACCATTTACCAATTTTGGCATAACATTCTGTGGGCAAAACTGTGGTAAATTTCTGAAGTACGAACAACAACATGTTACCACACATCAACATATCCTATTTCATATAGGAAAACTAGGGTTCATGTGATCAGCATACCAATTTCACCATCAGCATACGGATCCAACCATCCATTACATCACTGACATACTAAATCTATTTAAATCTGCTTTGGTTTCACCCATTTAGATCTGCAATGTACCTTTTTCAAATTCTACAAATACATCCCAATTAGACATGGGAAAGTCTCTCTAGTGCTCAAAATTCTTATCCTCTTGCATTCTTTTTCATTCTGAAAAGCATTCCAATTTCATTTTACATGCATTTTCAGGCATCACAAAAAGAGAAGCTCTGAGATCTTGCTTATTTGTTGCTATAGAGGTGAAAACCTAACTCATTGGGTTGTGGTGAGAGCTCTTCCGGTTCTAAGGAGTGTTAGACTTGGCAATAACGGCCAAGGGAAGGTTGTAAGTGACATAGTGTTGGTTTGGTAACAACATTATTTAGTGAAACACTCAATTGGGGAATGGACATAGTCCCAAGTTTGAGGTGAATTACTATAAATTCTGTGCGTTCTTGTGGTTTTCCCTACAAATCATCTATGCCTACCAATATCTTGCTGTCTCAAAAATCTAGGCTCTAGTCAATTGGAGAAAACCCTAGCTTACACCCAACTAGACTAATCTCCTACATAAGGTCTGACACATACTTCGTTTGAGACAACACCATTGAGTTTCTAGCATATACAAACATCATACCCAAGAAATGCTAGGGTCGGTCCATGTCTTTATTAACAAAATGAGCCTAGAGATAATCCTTTGTTTTTTGAGTATTAACAATGCCATTACTAGTTAGTAGAATATCATCTATATATATGGCAAGTATCATACAAACCCTATTTGTCTTTTTATAAAACACTAAATAATGTATATCATAACACTAAAAACCTCTAATGGTAACACTTCTATTGAACTCTTGAACCAACCACATGGGCTCTACTTAAGACCATAGATAGCCATTCATAAAAGACAAACATGATCCTCCCCTTAAGTGATATATATAGGGTTTAAACTTCTTTGTCCTCATTGGAAATCTGCATGGACAAAAAATGAATGCATTGGTATCTTGTAGTACTTGGAATTTGGTGACCCAACCTACAGGTACAAAGATAGCTGGCCATCAGTGGGTGTTTAGTATCAAACAAAGCAAATGAATTAGTTGAACAGTACAAAGATACATGGTGTTGACTATGAGAAAATTTTCTCATTTGTTGTAAACCTAGATTTTATACAGGTTTTTTATCCCTTTCTATCAACAAACATTGATTTTTACATTAATTTGATGTAAAAACGCATTTTTATATGGTAATTTGTCTGAGTAAGTCTATATAAAGCAACCTCCTAGGTATGTTATCTATGGAGAGAACTGTGCACCATCTTAAAAAGACAATTTATGAGCTAAAACAACGTCCAAGATTGGGGTTCCAAAAATTTAATGAGTTGCAAGCTGACTTTCAACAATACTTTGTAGATCACTCAGTCTTTATTAAAAATAACCTTTCAGGATCTATCATGTCATGTATGTTGATGATATTTTTATCATTGGAAACAACACAACATGAATTGAGGCTACAAAGGCTTTACCCATCCAAGTACTTTGTTACCAAAGATATAGGGAAATTGATGTACTTCGTAAGAATATAGTTTGCTTACAAGAAAGGAAAAATGGTACTCTTATAGAGAAGGTATGCTCTTGACCTCTTACAAGAAACTGGTTTTCTAAGTTGCAACCTAGAAAGTACTCCCATTGAGCAAAGTTTTCAATTTGGGGATGACACTTGAGAAGTGTAGGTGGATGCTCATAGATATAGACACCTAATTGAAAAGCTTATCCATCCCACTATTACTTGCCCTAACATTTCCTATGTTATTGAGCCCTTCAATCAATTTATGCACGAGCCCATGCAAGTACATTGGAAAGACATTGTTCATGTTAATTCTTATATTAAAGGAACCTTAAGCAAAGGATAGATTTATAGAGACCATGATCATGTATAGATTGAATCACATTTAGATTTTACATACGTAGGTAACAAAAGAGATAGAAAGTCCACATCACAATATTATACATGCGTGGGTGGCAATCTTGTCACTTAAAGAAATAAAAAACAAAATGTTCCTTTACGATCAAGTGTGAAAGCAAAATATAGAGTTACAGCTTAAGTAGGTTGTGAAATGATGTGGTCATGTTAGTTAGGTCACTAAGTTGATCTCCTAAAGAAAATGTATTGTGACAAGCAATAATCATACAAGCAATCCTATCTTTATGAAAGGACAAAGCATGTAGAAGTAGATTCTCAGTAAATTAGACCTCGTTTTAAAAAAATATCTTTGCACTCATACTCAATCATTCAATCAACTTGTTACTATTGTCATCAAAGGGTTGCTTACTATGGTCTTTAATGATCTGTGTAAAAAGCTGGGTATGTTGAATATATTTACTCTAGCTTGAGGAGTGTTAAAGATATATTTGTTTGGGTGTTATGCATTTTACCATATAAATGAGTTAATGGGCCGTTTATTGGATCCTTAAAACCCATATACTATTTAAACTCTATACTATCTCTCATTCTAACTTAATGAATCTCTTTTTCCAAAAGAAAACATCCAAACAACATCTCTTACAATCTCACTCTTGTGGGACGTACACCATCAAGCACAACCAACTTTGACCATCTTCTTTGTTCCTAAATAGCATCAAAGTGAACTGCTCCAACACCTCCACTTTCATACTCAAGAAGAATCTACCACTGATAGCTAATAAGATCCCCCAAAATCTCCCACTAAAGCTTTGAAGGAAAGCTCATCAAGCTGGTTTACCCCCGTCCTAATATGTTTCTCCTTGTGAAGTTCTCCAACTTACTTTCTTGACATCCTAGAAGAACCACTCCATGTCTTCTAACCCTATCCCTCACCAACCTCTACTTAGCCACCCCATTACACCCCAAACATTTTGGTCCAAGAAATTCCTTGAGCACTAAAATTGTCCCCTCCCTTTGGTTGGTGAGGGATCCTAGAAGAACCACTCCATGTCCAAGTCTGCCCAACTCTTCCTGAAACAGCCTAATTATCCTGACCCTCCCACCTAACACCCCACCAACAAAGCCCTTGGACAACCATGTCATCCCTCCAACCCCAAGATTCCCCACCATCCATCCACTAACAATGATTTGACGACAAATAAAGCTCCCCTTCATTCAGCACTATGCAGTTGTACCCCTCTTCATCATCGTCCTCCCTAGTCCCTGCACTACCCTCTCCACAGACCATGAGCTGATTCCCCTGTTGCAAGGAAGTTAACATACCTAGCTTTTCTTACTTTGTAGAAAGATACCAAATACATAGAGAAACACACCTGCATTATATTTCCAGCACTCCCAGAAACTCCTGCTAAATAGACTGTCTGTATAGAATCCACGATGAGAGCCTGAGGAGAAAGATCTTGTATCTTATCCATAATGTCCTAACATAAAGATCACAAGGAATCAGGACATGAAATTATTAGTTCATTGCAGGAAAAATTATCTGAAATAACATGCATCATTACAAACAAGAATTTCTAACTGTTTCATTGAAAATTCAATTTTCCAAAACAGATTTAAATTAACCATCACTATTCAAAAGACAACTCAAATTATGCTTATTCATATGGAATATTTAAGATGGAATTTGGGACCATTGCATGTTAGGATACAGAGATTTACAAACCAAATCACAAATATTGCATATCCTTGTTAATATTACCTCAACATCTGTACTTGAATACAAATATATATTGGGTGTTGTAATCCCCATACGGTCAGCTCTATTACCAATTTGATCAACACTCTGCAAAGGTGTCAAAAACCAGAATCTTATTTACTAATATCTCCCTAAAAAGGATTTCCATTAGCAAAAAAATACAATATCAATGTTTAATTCTTTAACATAGCAGTAATGGAAAACTAAATTGACATCAAGTTAGGCACTGAATCCATATAGATGCAATAAACAGCATGCATATAAAATTTGAACACAGGAACTGCTAAGATGGCAACTAACCTCCTCACCAGACACGTATAAAATTCGACCAGGGATTTTCCCAACAGATCCTTCGGAAATAGTAGCTGCAACCTTCATATCAAGACAATTTTTTGGCCCAACAGTGTCGATATTATGGCATTGATAACGAAGGTATATGAAAGACATTTCGTGATGTTGTTAGAAATTGATATCAATTGCACTAGTGAAGTAGCATCCTAGGATGTCTTATTATTTTTAATAAGATTCAGCCTACCCTTTTTCAAAAAAATTGCACTAGCAAAGTATAATATAATATGTGAAAGAGAACAGCAGCAGACATGAATCTCTCCTCTAGAGTGGATTACCTGCAACAACATTGTGCTTTTGCCAACACCAGGATCACCACCAACTAAAACCAGAGATCCTAAAGAATCCATTAAATTGTTAAATAATTCTAGTAATAGAAAAATCATGGCAAGCAATTAATACATTTACATTTTTAGAAAACACAATGTTTTTGAGAGGTAAGACATCAAATGTTTGAAATAAAGAAAAAATACATCAAGGAGCTTGGCAAGCCTATAAATCTAGTATATTCAGAAAGGCAAATTTAGATACTTAAAAATCTTGAAACAAAAAAAAACCCATTGATTTGTGGTGAATAACCTGGTACAACACCACCACCAAGCACTCTGGATACTTCCATCCCGAAATGACCAGACCTTCAAATCATACAAAAACAGTGTAATAAGAGAAACTGAGAATTAAAACATAACCATTCAATTCTACCAGGTTCCTAATCCAAGGTGAATTCAAAAGTTTAAATGATAACCGCTAAAAATGGACAGATGATTATGGCATGAACATTGGTGTGTTGAAGAAACCTTTTTCACGTCTTATGGACCATACTGCAATCAATCAACGTGTTCAAATGTAAGTTGTATGTTGGTACCATTCAACGAAAATAGTATAACAATGCTTTTTCTCTGTCTGTGATTCTATGTCCAGCTGCAGGTTACGGGACACTTGAGGTGCATTGTCAGCTCTTTTATTCTCTAACGCCTATTACGACCCAAGTGACATCTTACGCATGTTACAACCACACTATGGTCTAATCCCCACTTCTATGGTTCCATACTACAAAAACCTTCGATGATTTAAAACTAAACGTAAAGTCGTAAAGATATCAACAGAGAAGCAAATCACAAGCAAAACCTGTCATTTAACTAACGATCAAAAAGGGAAACGGAAAGGAAAAGCACATACAGAGGGAGTCTCCACTCCAACCCGCTAATCCCTTTGTTCACATCCGCCAAGCTTTGGGGAACGGTTTCTCTTCCGCTCTTCCGAAGCCACGTCTTAACCACTTCCTCGGACGCCCTGATCCCCGCGGCCTTCCCCACCCTCTCCTTTCCCTCGAACTCCGTAAATTTCCTCATCGAATTGGCCGCCCCGCAGAACCGGCAAGTCCCCCACCACTGCCCCATGGTGGCCCCGCACTCCTCACACACCCACGACACCTTCTCCTTCCCCTTCCCCGCCCCTTTCCTTCCCAATATGGCACTCACGTCCATCTTCCTCGCCCCCGACCTCCGACGACTACGAACCTCTTCATCATCATCTCCGTCGTCGTCGTCCGAACTCGCAGATTTGTCTACATGCCGTATGACGGTCCCCTTCAAGGGCTCGGGGCTCGGCCCGTGGTGGGAGTGGGACGAGAGAATGCGGAAGATGGGGCGGGAGGTTGCGAGGAAGAGGTGGACTTGGCGGAGGGAGTGCATCACCGGCGTCCGACGGAGACGCGCGTAGCAGTGGGAAGGGCAAGGGTTCTCGGAGGTTTTAGGAGCCACGAACATGACGAAGAAGAGAGGCTCATGCGTCCGTCTTTATATATATATATATATATATATATATATATATATATATATATATATATATGGGGGCACGAATTCTGTAGACGCCTACAGAAGTGAGATCGACGGTTGAAATTGAAAATTTTAAAAACACTCTCTTTCATGCACGTGAAATTTAAAAACACTCTCTCTCATGCCACAGGTGAAATTTAAAAATACTCTCTCTCATCAGCAGGTGAAATTTCAAAAGACTCTCTCTCATGCAGCAGG